>DWHP01000220.1:0-22513 GCA_018247895.1 Parnassius honrathi
GGTTCCGGTAATAAATAATATTTTCTTAATACAATGGTTTTATTGGTCTGTTTTTACAATGGCTTAAGAAATATAATATAAACTTTGCTAAATTCAGTTTTATTTTCAATAAATAACAATAAAATTTTAAAAATCCTTACCTAAAGTATACGTCCGACAGGCTACTCCTCGGTAGAATAATTACAAGAACGGCACCTCAGTAGCAGAGGGTTAAACACTACTTTAATGTGAGATATTTGATTAGGCCTAATGTGCAAATTAAGCAGATGTGATTATCGACTCGTGTCAATGGTTACAGTGTTGCTATAGGGACTGCGTACAGACCACAATGGATAATATAGATATATTTATTGACGCTATAACTGACTCCATTAATTATTTTTCAAAGTACGATTTTATTGTATTGTTGGGAGATTTTAACATTAACATGCTTGTGGAAAGTAATAGTAGTACTGTCAAACTTACTCAATTCCCTGATTACATGAACCTCCGTCAGGTTGTTAGTGAGCCGACTCATTACACATCATATACTGAGACTCTAATAGATCTTGTTTGTACTAATGCACCGGTTTGTGATGTCACTGTCAACAATATAATGGATTCCAATGGACACGCAATGGTTAATGTTACATTATCCTTAAAAGGGGTTAAAATACCAACTAGAACTTTCAGTTTCAGGCCAATTAATAAACTAAATTTAAATTAATTTAATAATGATTTATATGCAATCAATTCGGATGATGTAATTGAGTTACCTTCAGTGGATATGATGGTGGAAAAATTTAATTCAATGATACTCTCACTCTTTGATAAGCATGCAGCAGTGAAAACAATAACTCTAAAAACAAATTATTTACTGCCGTGGGTAACCGATGTCTGTAAAATGATGATCGATGAGCGTAATATGGCTCACGATGTCTATAGAAAATCTGGATCAGACGAACGTGAAAAATATTACAAGGAGCTCAAAAGTTTAGTGTTAACAAGTATTTCAGGAGAAAAGCGGGCCTACTTCAATAGTTTAGTTAATTCTCAAGCTAAAAATAGCAAAATATTGTGGAAAAATTTGAAGGAAAAAATTTTGGTTGACCCCTCGAAATACAAATCCTTGCCTACCTATTTCAATGACCCAAACAAAATTAATGATCATTTCTTGAATATTCCGGGAGACAATGTAATTTCCAATGCAGATATAATATCTTTTGAACATAACAAATTCCAAACAGAGGTATTTAAATTAGCTCCCGTAGAATAAACAGATATTTCTAAATATATAATGTCCATAAAATCGAATGCTGTTGGACACAATGGAATTAGCAGAGATATGATATTACTCTCTATTCCTTGCACTCTGGATAAAATCACGGCTATAATTAATAGGTCAATTATGACGGGTATAGTTCCTGATAAGTGGAAGGAGGCACTAGTGACCCCAATACCCAAAAATGAAAATCCGATCTTAGGCCCATCAGCACTTTGCCATTCCTTGCGAAACTGCTGGAGAAAGCTATTTTACGAACAGTTGACAAAATTTGTTGAAACGACCAACATCTTGCCTCATTTACAATCTAGGTTTCGAAAAGGACGTGGCACATCGACTGCTTTACTCGATATCACAGACAATATATTAGCTGAACAAGATTCCGGACACAGTACGATTCTAACACTATTAGATTATTCCCGCGCTTTCGACTGCCCGAATATTCACCTACTGCTTGTTAAACTTTCATATTATGGTTTAGATAAAAATTCGGTCAAGTGGTTCAGTAGTTACTTCAGTAATCGGTATCAATCAGTAATATTGGTAAAAAGTGATGAGTCTAAAGTACGTTCTCACCCAAGACTTATTAATCGTGGTTTTCCTCAGGGTTCAATACTTGGTCCACTTCTTTTAATAATTTACTGTGCTGATCTTGTCAAAGTTATAAAGTATTCTATGTACCACTGCTACGCTGATGATGTGCAAGTATACGTGTCGGACTCACCAGATAAGTTAACACAAGCTGTCACACGGCTTAATGAGGACTTGGACAGAATTGCTGATTGGTCAATGAGAAATGCCCTTGTTTTAAGCCCATCAAAGTCAAAATATATGGTCGTGAGCACAAAGACGCAAATAAATAGAATTTGTGGTGACCTAGACGTTAAGATTCGTGGTAAATATATAATGCGCGTGAATGAAGCCATAAATCTTGACATTACCTTCGACACTAATCTCAGGTTTGAAAATCATGTCCTTAATATGGTAAAAAACTGTTTTTATCGCCTAAAGGTTTCATACCAAATCCGTGACCAACTTTCTGTACCATCACGCATTACTCTTTGCGAGTCATTGGTTTTGTCTAGGCTCAACTACGGGGATGTTGTTTATGAACCTCGGATTTTCAGCAAAACAAAGCGACTTATATAACGCGTGCAAAATGCATGTTGACGGTTCTGTTTTGATGTACCCCCCAGAAATCACATTACTCCCTTCTTGAACACTGCTTCCATACTCAATATGGACTCACGTAGAGAACTACATTTAGGGGACTAGTCTTTAATGTTATTAAGTTTAAAAAATTAGAGTACTTGCATGCAAAGATAAAGTTTGCAAAGCAAAATTCTGGAAGAAACTGAGGTCCACAAGATCAGCACTCCTATATTACAGCCATAAAACAGCGGCATTTACTGGCAGTTTCCTACTATATATGGCAACGAAGTTTTGAAATAACATCCCACCGCCAATAAGAAATGTTAACACCAACAACAAGTTTAAAAATAAATTCAAAACATATCTTCTAGATACCAAAAACAAGGGATTCCCAAACATTTCGTTTGACAGTTATAAACCATGGCATTTTCTTTTTTCTTTTACTAACTCGTCATGGTTGGCTAAGTCATTTAGGTACTAGCCTTAATTTGGTACGCAGTCTTTTCCGTAATTTTTACTTAATTAAACCCAAGATATAAATCGTAGAGCTGAAAGGACACATCTTTCACATATAATTACACTACAATAATATTAAAGTGCAAAAAAATAGTTTTTTCTTTCTTTCTTTCTGATTGTACTATTGTACTCATTTTCTTCTCGCCACCTCGATGGTAATAACTGAAAATCAATGTTTGCTCTCTGACCAATATTAATTCATTTTCATTCATTTGTTAATCATCATTCAATTCATTTGTTAAACTGCAACACTCGTATACATTTAGATCTTAAGTTTATTTTATTTTTTCATAATACTTTGATTTGTATATCTAGTTTAATCACTTAATTTACGCGTGTGATTGGAGAAACAAATAAACGCTTTTATCTATCATATCTTTATAAAAAGTGATGTTTCTTCAACCTAACCCAACCTCCTTATTACATCCCATGAATCAAGGTGTTATTGAGACATTCAAACGATATTACGGAAAAGAATTGCTACGTAAGTTTTTTCTAGAAAGAGAAGAGGAGGAAGAAGAAAGTCTAATTAGAAATTATAAAAAGATTGATTTAAAAGATGCATCCTACATGATCGGAGCGGCTTGGGACGGTTTAAAAGAACAGACTTTTAAAAAAGCCTGGTATAAAATTTATAGCGGAAAGTTCTCAAAGCGAAAGAAGAAATGAATAACAGAATGACATGTCTGAAATGCTAAATATGCTACAAGAACCATGAATGTGAAGAATAAGACGTTCAAGCATGGATGACTGTCGACGATGCAGATCCAAGGCACCAAATCTTGCAGGATATCGAAATTGTCGACCTCGATGTCGCCAGCACTTCATGTGTTCAGAGTGGTTCAGAAAATGAAGACAAAAATATTCCTACTGCTTCTGAAGTGTTTACATACTTAGATACTGCTTTACGATGGTTTGAAGCTCAAGATGAAAGCGACCAGTATATCTGTTCTGAAAAGAGTTCGTGACTTACCAGCGCGTAAGAAGGTAAGTTCGCTTCAACAGATCAAAATTAAAAACTTCTTTGAATATGAATTATACAGGCATACTGTATGTTCAATATAGATTATACAATATTTTTTGTGTACTAAGCTACCTGACTTTATTCATATTCCTACTTACAACTGTAATAAAAGAAATTTGTATTACATATAAAGACGTTTTCTTGACATTAATTGGTACATTTATACAGTACGATTATCCGAATAAACCGGTTTTCCGAACATCCATATCCCCCAATTAGTTCGGATAATCGACGCTCTACTGTACGTATTTGTATCTATTCATATGTTTGTGTCATTTGTAAGCATTATGTCTAACATATCTTTTTGTGTATTAAATTTAGATATTTAATGCACTTGCCACTAATTTTTCTCCACGACATGGGTTGACTGGCAGAGAATGCTTATTGGCATTAAGTCTGTCTTTGGTAACCTTTGTGGTTAGAAGAATAAAACTCTTCATCTTCAGCTTACCAATGTTGGGCCATCTCTGTTACTCTGGTTCTACTGCGGATATCCTCATCTATCAAGCAGGCAAACCCCGAGCATCTACATAGCCCGCTAAACGACCTTATGGTTTAAGGTCAGCAGTGAAGGATCACGTCCCAGATCCATAAGTCATCACTGGCAACATGACTGGTTATACTACCTTGCTTTTTAGTTTTGAGATATATCCGATGAGGAGATGTGTCGTAATCTACGGAACGCTGCCCATCCGAGTTGAATCTATCGATTGACCTTTGGTCAAGTTGGTCTTACCTAGTAGGACTATTTGTCGTAGATAAAAAAAACCCGGACAACAACAACTTCCTGCTTAGTGCTTCTATCGACTACCTATTCCTACACCTTTAAACGAGTAATTCTTGTATATATATATATATATATATTGTATATTGTGTTTTCAGGCAAACAGCAAAGTAAATTTTGACACAATATAAGTGATCGTAATAGCTCAATTGGATATCGAGCCGTCGCGAAGTCGTAGTACCGTCGTTCGCGTCCTTCCTACGGTCCGATTTTTTTCCCTTTTTTTTTCAAGTTCCCTTCTTTTGTGAGAAAATCTATTATTTCGAGCCCCTTTTTTAGTATTTTTTTTAAAATACGAAAATTTAAATTAAACTAATTGTTCATCTCTCATCATTTTTTATTCAACTAACCAGTTCAGTTTTTTCTATTATGTCAATAAGAGCAAAAGGTCAACCAGGTACTAACAAAAACGAAAATAAGAAACTGCGGTTGTCTACCCCTGCCAAGCGTGGCAAGTATCCATGGAGCAATCTTTGGGGTGACCTATATTCAGTAATGAACTTTTTTTTATAGGATAGGGTGACAAACGAGCACACAGTCCACCTGATGGTGTGGCCCATAGACATCCACAGCTATCCTCAATTACGAATCTAAATGCAGATGCGTTGTCACCCTTGAGGACTAAGATAGCACGCCTCATTTCCAGTAAAAAGGATCTCCGGTTCTCAACACTCACCATACGAAACTGCAGTATTAAGCTATTATTTGACGCTAGTATACTGTGAGAGCGTGCTCCGCCGACCCATTCGTGCTACAACTATACTACTGAAATGACTGCAGCATGGCTCTTTGCCCTTCCTTAACTACGAAATATTTTATTGGTTAGTAACTTATTTGTTTGTATTTCAATTTGTAAATTATAATAAGCTAAATGGTTAAAACAGTAATTTAAAAATTGACCCGACTGAGTAAATAAAACTTTTCCCTTCTTCTTTTGCAATATATAAATATTATTTAACCTATGTCACTCCCACAGACGAATCTAATGACATTTCATATGTGAAAATCTGTCAAGTTATTTAGACTACAGAGCGTGCTAAACATTGACCTCTATATATACAAGTAAGCTGGACTCGAAAGGCGCATCGCCAATTGCCGTACCAACGCTCCTCTTCCCTTACGACTCCACCTCGACTACAGCGGTACAGGGTGAGGAACCTCCTCTAGCCGCAGCCTACTAACACACAACCAACGTGGCTCGACATCATCAGGTGACCTTTCTACACATGGCTGTGGCCCTAGCGTTTTGGGGAAAACGCCAAGAGTAGAGATAAAAAACATTCGTAATAATAATCCATCCATCTTACTGGTTCTGGTACTACCAGAAAATGTTTTCGGTATACTGTACTTTATCAAAGTGGTGCGTTTCTCATGTCTAATAAAACAGTCGTCTGTGAAATGTTTAGGACAAATATGATCATTTTGTTTCGGACGGCAATTCACAATATTTATGCTTTTAGGCCATAATTTTCGTCTAGATTCAGTTAGAAATCTGTTAGATAATAAACATTTTATAATAATTTGTTGTCGACTACTTTGGTTGATAACAGATATGGGTAGGAAAGAACATTGATAAGTATTATAAACAAGGAACTCGACAACCTTATAGACTTTTATTGTTAATCAGAACACAGTAACATAAAGACAAACATGTTGGTAGTTATTAAGATTAGTATGAATTTTTAAGTACGTATATTATTAAATAGAGTGAATTTGTTTAATATTAGCTGCAAATTCACTTCCTTGTGGAATGTAATACCACTTTCCCTTTGGTAACAAGTTTTACAGATTACGCACACTCAATGTTAAAATAATTATTATTACGAGTATGTTACCAAAATTACACACAATCAAACCACATAAAATACTTACGTTTTTTAGTTTAAAAGTCCAAAATGCAGAAATAAGATTTAAATAAGACAACAGACTTTGGCATATTATGTCAATTTAAGTTCCTAGGACGGCAAATAGTGGTGCTTTAAATTAACACACATTTTGTATGGTCAGGTAGGTCAGTGGTGCTAAAGAAGTAGACATACATACTCTTAAAAAATATTACTTTCTATTTGGTGCCGTCGTATAAAATTTTATCGTTTTAACTATTCAAAAATTAAGTCCTTTATCTTCGAACATTCAACTTAGAAATTTTTTCTTGCATCTTATAACTATTGCGAAGGAGTTCAAAAGTATAAGTAGCACTCGCTCTTCGCCGGTTTTTTAGTTAAACCTGCAGCCGTGTGTGCATTTGGCGTGGCGCCAACACAATCACAAAATTGTTGAAGTCGTTACATAATTGTTTCGTTTTTGTATCCCGAACTCGCTAAACTCTACAATTTCATAAAATACAGCTCTCGACTAGAAGTTCCCTGCGATAACTCTTAATAACAAGCAAAGTCAATAAACAGCGCTCTTTTTTGTATTTCTGCCTCCAACATTTTTATTATTTAAATATTCTTCCGAAGCAATATATTCCTAATAACAACTACAAATGATTGGAATACTACGACTGACAAGCTACTTGCCTACTATGATAAATATGAGGCAATCTGTGGAGAAAACCCATGTTCGACAATGAACTTTTGATAGGCCGTTGGATGAGTGGATTAATCATTCCAAAATTTAAAAAAAAACGTAATTACTCATTTAACTAATAAAGCAAGCAAACGCGGATGTAAGGGTTTGCTTGCTTAAATAAAAAAAACATTGGAGGACATGTACAATCACGCATTGAATGTAGCGGCTACCCTCCAAGAACAACTTTCTAAAAGACAATGGAAAAAGGTCTGTTAACAAAATTGAGGTGCATATATAGGTTGTTATGTAGGTTTTCAATCGTAGTAGAGCCATGTTGCAGTTATATTAGTAGTATAGTTGTAGCACGAATGGATCGGCACGACCGGGGAAGGACCACGCTCTCACAGAACACCAGCATAAAATAGTAGCTTAATGCTGCTGTGCTTCGTATGGTAAGTGGTAGTGTAGTCCACACGGGTGACAACGTATCTGCGTTTTGTTTCGTAATCGAGGGTAGATGTAGATGATGATGATGGGTCCATGAGCTACAGCAACCTCTTACCATCTGGTTGACTGTGTGTTCGTTTGTCAGACTATCCTATTAAAAAATTATTAATTTGGTCGTTGGTACGCATTCCCTTCTTAATCCTGGTTACAACATCATCCTGCAAATCACACTTTTCTCTTATCACACAATTTCTCACCCTGTCATTCAGATTCAGCTGCACTTCTACAGCATTTATTTGACTCACTTGCTTCTTCTTCCACACAAAATTTTCACTACCGTACATAAAAGTAAACATTATGAATTGCAAAAAGGTACGTATGCCTTTTTCGACACATTCTGACTGTCCACAATAGAATGTAGAGCCTATTTACTCTATCTCTAGATAAGGGTATAGAACGACGAGTGAACGCAGGAACGTTCACTCGTCGTTCTATACCCTTATCTTAACTATCATCCCAGCTAAATACGCATCCTAAATACACAAACTCATCCACATGCTCAACCAACTCCCCTTCTATTGTTATTACACATATCTTTTTGCTTTCTTCTCTTTCAAAAGCCATCACTTTCGTCTTAATTGCATTCACTTTTATTCCTCTTTCCCAGAGCTTACACTACTGCGTTTTACACAGGTTGTGAGGCATTCCATCTTAGTGCTCGGAGGTGACAACACATTCAGCCTTCTTTGTTTAAAGTTGGCTGCAGGTGTACTTGGGCTGCAGAAGCCAATTATCATCAGGTGGGCTACAAGATCGTTGATCACTTCAGTTTTATAAAAAAAATATTTCTAAACCTATACATACTTTCATTCGACACCTAAAAAAAATAAAAATAAAAAATAAATAAATTATTTGCTGCCATTCCGTTCATCAGATTGCGCTAAAACTTTGTCGACATATTGCTTGCACTTCTGTGAAGGTTATAGGCATAATTGAACTCGGTAGGTGGCGCTATTGTAGAATCCAGATGTATTCGGACGGAAAGATAGGCGCCGGCAAATTAGTCCACTCCTTTGCTGTACGCGTTAAAAAAGTTGAAGTATACCGTTTGGTTCTAATGCGTGGAATATTGACGGTAGTGACGGTGGTGGAAAGGAGATGGAGGAATTAAAGCATGCAATTCTTCGCACACTCTCCGAAATGCATCCTATAGAATACCGAAGGGCTGGCTGCTATGCGCCTGTGCTCGAGGCTGATAGGGTTGGTTCCAACCAAATCAAGGATCAAGGTCACCAATGAGCCTAATGAGTTGACTCGTTTATTATCTAGACGTCCGTCTAGGTAGATACCACTTTTTAAATTATTTCTGCCGCATTACTTATTATAGCTGTGTTTCGGTGTAAAGGGTATAGAGAGTCATATAATGACAGGCTGTAAAGCATTCCATCTTAATCCTCAGCGGTTAGCTATATTTGTCCATTGGCTGCAGTACACACTCACCATCAGATGAAGTATAAGTTTGCTTATCGCTTCAATATTATAAAATAATAAAAAAGTGGTAAGGCTTCATTCATATCTAGAAGTCTACCTTACCTTTTTTTCTGCCGCCAAGTAACAGTATACCCACTACATTTTCCGGTTTGAAGAGTAAACGATAGGGGGATATTTGCCATAGTTGCCACGCTTGGTAGGCGGGTTAACAACAGAATTTTGTTTATTGTTATCGAGTTCTTATCAGGAAGATGCCGCTGCCCATCTCATGTTCCATTTGCCTCTATGCTTCGAATGTTAGGTCAATAAAAAGTGTTAAAAAATCTCAGCATTATTATTATACACTAGCTAGTGCGTTAATGCCGCAAAAGAAATAATTGTGAAAATGTGGTTTTAATATTACGAGAGTTATACTGCTTCATTAGGTTAGGAAGGATAATATATTCATTAAGTGATATATAACTTTCAAATAAAGAATCATGCCCACTTTCCATACATTAAAAAACCTGATAATGAAAGTTCATGTATAAATACAAGTTATAGAAGAAAAACTACATGTAAGTTTAAAAAATAATGTCATATAGTCATTTTTACGATTTGAACGCTACGAGACCCAAAAAAAAATTAAAATCACTTTTTAAGTTAGGATTTACCGTTACCAAATAGGTAATAAAGAAATTACTTTACTATTTTTTAATAATCTGTACTACACAAAGACTAATAAAGAAATGCTTACTGACTAACTGAAACATAAAATAATGTACAAAACTCAGAAACAGAGTTGAGTAAAGTAAAGTAGCAGTGTTTAAAAAAAGTCGTAGAAAAAGGGTAGTTGAGATGCGTTCAAAATATGGTAACACATATTTACGCTTAACGTAGAATAAGCTTAAAGAAATATTAAAAAATATTTTTTCCTGCGGTTCTTTTAACATTGTGACATTCGTAATTGATTTACAATTCAATTAGCTGAATTTTAAGATTTATTTCGTTTCTATACATAATCAGGCGAAAAATGGGCATCTTTCTTTGTTAGTACGATAAGCGCGCCACCTAGTGTGCGTTAAATATTTAATTAAATAGCTATGTATATATATAATACAGTATGTTTAATATAATTTATAACGGCAGCGTGAGAATATCCACTACTCCACACCATGACATGGATGTCGTAAGAAGCGATAAAGGAAAAATTTACCAGTACAAAAATGAAAACTACGATTGCCAACCTGCTTGCCAAGCGTAGCGACTATAGAAAACATCCCATCTATGACGCAATCTAAGGCTGTAGTACTAGTTACTAAGGCTCTAGTAGTAATTTAATTAATACTCTTAAATAACTATTAGTATTTTTTTTAAAAATCTGTTTTCTACGATTGTAAATAATTTTTTTAAGTACGCATTTCAATGCAAAATTAAATCGACATTTCACCATAAATTGTAAGGCGACACCTCGCTATACAGAGTGACTTTGTGGCATCATGGCGTGAAGCCTATGTTGTTGTACACTGTAGTGACGATTATAACAATAATCTACACAAAACTATTTAATTTTACTATGTTCTGTTTACTAAATTTAGTTTAAAAACACTTTTAAAAAACACGCGTTTAATAGTATACAATGTCTACGAAGCTACGAAGCGCTACGGTAAAAGACCCATTAGAACTTACCTCGGGTTGCTTTCACAAATTTTAAGTAAAATGTATACGTTTCACTGATTAAACTAAGAGGTAGCTAAGTTTTGGAATAACAATGTAACATATTTTAAAGAGCAGAAATGGTCAAGGTCTATCGACGGATCCAACTAGGTTGGGCAACGTTGGGGATATTACGGCATATGCTCTCCTCGTGTTTACCTCAAAACATGAAAACAGGAGTGTACAATCAGTACGTGCTTCTTGTGTTGACATATGGATCCGAGACGTGGTCTTTCACTGTTTGCTGCAAGAGTAAGCTCAAAGCTTTGCGTGCTCAACAGAGCGGGACAGTATATTATGCCGGCACACCGCCCGCTGTAAATTGGATGCTTTTCCCATTTATGGGCCGGTGCTACTCAGTATCAGCTCCTTCCACTTGACTGTATTCAGCGCAGAGCGGTTAGACTCCTCTCCGATCAGCTCGATTCACTGGCGCTGCGAATAGATGTTGTCCCTTTGCATTTTCTATCGCATTTAACACGAACAGTGTTATGAGGAATTGTGGAAGCCAAATTTCACGAACGCACATCGCAACCAAACTAACGATATCATCCACACCATCTGATGCATGGCGGTCCAACACTGTACGTTTTACTAGGAGTTTTCTTCCTCTTCCAACCGCTCAGTGGAATCGTTTACCACCGGTGACTTCTCCGAACCAATACGACTTAGGGACCTACAAGAAAAGAGCTTACTCCTTTCTAAAAGGCCGGCAACGCACCTGCAATTCGCCCGGTGTTGCAGTTATGGAGTTAGGCGGCGGTAGTCACTTACCATTAGGTAAAACGCATGCTCAATTGCCCCCTCTTCTAGACAAAAAAGGCTCAGCTGGCTTTGGAGAAAACTATGCTCGCAATTTTTCTGCATGACAGAGTTCGTAAGATGATATCCATAGCAGAGCTACAGTAACTGACAGAGCTCAAAGGACGAGGAACTTGAAGTGAACAATCGAGAGCTGAGTGAAGCTCGGAGAACCCATAATCAACAGTGAAGAATGGTTCTTAAGTGGCAGGCTTGTACCGGTAAATGAAATGCCTCAACTTCGGCTTCCAATAGATGGAGTGATGACCTAAAATTAACAGGCCACAAAATTTCCCTGCAACATGGGGAATATCAAACACCTTATTAGTTGATCTTCGTCTTAAGTATGTACATTTAAATTCTTAATTTTTTTTTATTATTCAACACCAAGCCACAAACATTTTAGGAAATTAAGAGTTAAAGTTACTGCCGGGCCCACGAGGGCCTGTCCCACTGCTGGGGACAGGCCCTCGTCTCATTTCTGAGAGCGTTTTAAAGCAATGAAATATCCGCTGCGCTGCCCTAATGCGTGTTCATCGAACTTCACATGTCATCAAAATATTTTTTCTTTTTTCTCTGTCATGCAGGTTTTCACGATGTTTTCCTTTACCGGTGAGTAAGTGGTGAATCAGCACTTAAAACCAAATCTCCGGATCTCTACGCCCTACATATAAAATATAACAGCATTAGGCTGTCATTTTATGCGGGTATTCTGTGAGAGCGTGATCCTACCCCGGTCGAACCAAAAACGCCATGTCCTTTTCTGGTCAGGCCGCCGCATTCATATACATATAAGACCAAAAACACATTTTCATCATCAACGAGTGCTTCTGTCAAGGAATTATACAAAAAGGAAAAACCTCAGAGAGAATATTATCATAAGTCCACCCGCTCTTAATTATAACGAGTAACTTTCAGCCTCATGTTACATCTGTTAGTCTTTATTCTCGTAAACTTCTTTGTAAGCAATTTACACTGCTTTGACCACAACCGGAGTGGTAGGTGGTCGCATTTAAAAAGTTTGGCTACTTGAGCTTTTGACGGGGGATAATTATTATTAAAGTACCATACTTCATTATAGGACAGCGTGGAATTCGCGGCGGAATACTAATAAACTAAGTATTATTAAAGTTGCTTATTTTGGGTACACGATAGAATAGTCGGGTGTAAAAATATGATTTCAACCCCATAAATAATTTACAACATACGACTATTGTATCAATATTACTCTTTCAGTCTTTGATTGTCTTGACAATTTCCAAAAAGCTGTTCCCGGCACTAAAAATATTCGAGTGCCACAAGTCGCATTAACACAAAGTTATTTATTCGGCTTTAGCAACATGTACCTTCTTATACGATGAGATCAGAAATATCCTACAGTCTATTTATTATAAGTATAAAAGAAGGAAAGAAAGAAAGAATATGAGTATTTCTTTTTATATTTATTTTTATGTATTTATAATAAGGCTTGTTTTTTTTAATAATAGTACAATGATAATCCTCGTCGCCTTATAATTTTACTCGCTACCGCTTAAGTATCATAAAACTTAGGTACTGTTTTGAACTTTGCAAAAAAACATGTTAAAATAAATAACAAAAATGAAACATAAAATTACACAAGAAAACGTAAAATTAAAAACAGTGTACAAGATAGCAAAACATTAAAAGCGTGTGCGATGTGACTAATGCCAAAAAACAATAAACGTACTTCGTACCCGGAGAGCTAGAGACGAAAATATGTGGGAGAAAAGCAGTTGAGCAATTATAATTACCAGTGGAAGCGATGCCGTTCCTCCCACCCGCTCAATATGGAAACCTTCCAAAGTATTCCCCCGAGACTCGGTAATTTTCTTAGCACTGAACGGGCGTTGCACAACGTAATTAATGCAACCATTTATAAAACACGACTACGCAAACGATGAACGCGTTGACGCAGGTCAGTCGGCACGTCGCCATCGCGTTCTAAACAGTACGTTTACTTCGCTTTACAATAAAATATGTAACATAGGTGGCTAAACGTATATAAAATTTTCTTACTTAGCAATAGTTCCTAGTGTCATCTGTACTTTAGCTGCTGATAAAAATCAAAAATGTGATTCTGTATAATATAACCTGACATCAGACTGCCTATGACATTATCGTCTTCTTATGGCTAGTTTGAAGTTTGTTTTTAGTCCACCTGATGGTAAGTGGTTGCTGTGGCCCATAGACATCTACATCTATCCTCGATTAAGAATCAAAATGCAGATACGTTGTCACCCGTGAGGACTAAGATGGAAGGCCTCGTTTCCAGTAAAAAGGATCTCCGTTTCTCTACACCCACCATAGGGAACACAGCAGCATTAAGCCGCAATTTTACGCTGGTATTCTGTGAGAGAGTGGTCCTTCCCCGGTCGAGCTGACCCATTCGTGCTACAATTATACTATTAATATAACTGCAGCATGGCTCTACAACGTATAAAATCTATATCTTGCAATTGACTACAAATTCCAAATTTACTTACGAGTACGAACAATTTTTAGTTTTGTACTAATTTATAAAATAGTCATTGTAAACCACATTCAATCTCTTTAATACACATAAATACAAAACTATTATCTCAACAATTGCCACCGATTTAATAATTACTGCGTCGCTAATTTAATGCACTCGTTGTATTTTGAAATTGCTTATTTCGTGTCGACGTCGACGAGAGTAGCCCCGTGAGCCTCTCTGACCCTCTCAACTCTCCCAAACGCGGCTGAAAGCTGTATATAACGATGATCCTTCATCGAATCACTACAGTTCTTTTGTGTTATCACAACGATAGGGGTCACATTCGCTCGAATATGATGTTTAATTTTATATCGGCAATGTTATACAAATTGAATACATATAAGTCGTGGGTTTATTAAATGAAGTTTTAATACCTTCTAGCAAAATCATTTTGTTTTGTTTGACATCGGGAAGGGTAAATATTTTAAATTTCAATAAAATTTTTCATACGGCACAGATAAGTCTAATATATTCTTATCTAGATAGTCAATATGGTCTTCATAACAACAGTTATTGATAACCTTACCAGCGGTGCGAGGAGAAGCGAATTAGATGTGTACTTTGGATCATAAATTCGCTAAGAAATCGTAAAGATTAGAGCAAGTTCTGGTCCCTCCTATAGAGGAAGTCTACGTTCAGAAAAGGTATGTTAATGAGTTGTAACGAATCGCGTGATAGCGGCAAAAGAAAATCCATGACACCATTTCGTTTCACGGATGTTGCAAAGGGCGACTATAGAATATGCCAACGGTGTAAAGGCAAAAGGCTTTGTATGCTTTGTATATTATTATACGTGGTAGAGCCACGCTGCAGGTATATTATGGTTGTGAGTGGTCGGCTAATGGTTTGGCTCGAATGGGGTAGGACCACGCTCTCACAGGATACCGGTATAAAATAGCTACTTAATGCTGCTGCATTTCGTATGGTTAGTGTAGAGAAATGTAGACCATTTTTACTGGAAAGGAGGCATTCCATCTTAGTTTTCAGGGGTGACAACACGTCTGCATTTTGATTCTTAATTGAAATATGTCTATGGGCCACAGTATTTACTAACTATCAGTTGGACTGTGTGCTCATTTGTCACCCGATTTTTTAAAAAAATCTCTTTTATTAAGCATTTCCGTCGTTTGATTATTACGACACCCCGGAATATTATGGTGTAGTGGATTCTCTTATGACGCCATTACACGGTAATTTAAACATACAGATTTTTTTTAATTAAACAATGAGATGTATTTTTTATTAATTTTACCACCCATTATTTCGTCAGTAGAACCTCATGATCTCCTATAGACGGCGAAAGGAATAGTTGAAAAATATCCAGAACGTCAACGAGAAACATCGTCGCAAGAAACATCGCCAAGAAATGCACGAAACGTCGAATACAGGAATCGTCAATTGCGCGACCAAAATGATTGTAACAAATCCTTCATACTATAAGGGAGGCACATGTCTTATCTTCAAAATTTATTCCAAACTACACTTGTTACAAAAATTATATATATTAAAAAATTCTAATTTTTTGGTGATTTTGAACAAGCAGTAACTCCGAGGAAAATGATCGTACTGCAATGAAAAGTAAATTATAACTCCAAGTGTCTATTTATATCACGTTTCGTTCTGGAGTAATCTTAAGGAAACTGTCGAAAAAAAATTTTTTTCATTTTTCCCTACAAAGCTCTTTTAGGAAATTTAATTGTTTTTGCTGTACGATCATTTTTCATGAATTTACAGATAGTTGAGAATCACCCAAAATTTAGAATTTTTCTTACGTCCCTTAATTCCTAGTTGTAACGTCCAGGTAATCATGACCCACGCTTCTTATAAGATCGCATAATACGGAGAGCTCAAGCTTTTTCATATTTCGGAATGATAATGATAGACTTAAAGTCTTTCAATGAGGGAAAGCCGCTTTATAAATTATAACAATCTTTATCTTCGTACTTCAGACCATTCACCCCTTTCGTCAATAAATTAGTATCTGTTACAGCTTTATGGTGTAGGATCTTCTAGCCTCTACATGTACGCCGTGTTCAATCGCTTTTTCCTTCAAAAATCTACTCATAGCTTATTACTTGAAACTCTAATATTTTCCATCATACTTTTTTTCTCGTATCTATCTTACTCAACTGTTATCATCTTGTATTTTTTATTCATATTTTATTTTTTATCTAATCTTATTATTTATGTACACCTTCCTCCTTACATTTCGGTGTGAAAAATTATAACGTTGTCTGGAAGAAAATGCTTCCAGAACGACACGACCGCTTATTGTAGGTATCTCTTTATTTAGTTTTTGCTACTGTGTTGTTGTACAAAAAATACAGATTAATTTATTAATTCAAAACTGCACCAAAGTAGTTCCAAATTTAATAATGGTCTTTATTCTTTATTTTCCCACTTAGAGGTGGAGTATACAAATATCCTTAAACACGAGTTACTAAGTTTTGTAATTGCAAACATATAATAGTGGTATCAATGGTATATTTGAAACATGGCAAAATTTGAAAACATATTTCATCACAAATTTTACTCCCTTAGTTAGAGTAGAATTTTCAAAAATACTGTTTTCGCCCGATTGCGTGGGGACCGGTTGATAGAGGGGCGCGGTCGATCTAGTGGGAGTTTTTAGCCTGCGCCGGCGCGCAATTCAGTTGTTTTGCATCTGCGGAACGCAGAGTCGCGTCGCGAGAACGATTGAACCGGCGAACCTCGAGTTAAACCGAAATTGTTAGACGCTTGACGGCCGCCATTTTTTTACTTTAGTTTTGTTAATAAATGTTATAACGAGGTCTTTCTTTGATATTGAGGGATCGGTTTAACCTCTATTGTTACCAATTTGTGTCGAGGGATTGCATTTTAATATCGAACTAAGTAATTCGAACAGTAATTGACATTTAGGTGTAGCTTGCGTGGCATTCCCAATCCAGTCGACCTTCGTTTGGGCAACTCAAGGCCGTAACAAATACTGTAACATGTAACACGTGTTACCAATAAAATTTGAACACCCACTGCCTCCGTGAGCCCCCGGGGTAGTCGGGTAGAGAATCGCTTTATTTACACATACCTGTTAGTAAATTTCGTGTCAATTTCCCCGTAAAAACATGCGTACGAACTCAACTTTTTTGGTGTAATATGATACACTAAAAAAGGATTTAGGAAAATTCTACTCCTTTAGTGGATGTCTACATAATAAAAGGATCCCATTGTCCCAATTTCACACTTCTACATCCATCGGCTTTGGCTATGATACCTACGATAATTTTCACACGAATTTCGTAGCTTTGTTTTAAAACCTTACACATTTACGTACAAATGAACATTTACGAAAAAAGTAAAAAACATATATTACCGTTTTAATTCGAGAGTGTTTGCATCATTTTTCAATTTAAATAAACCGTGAATTGGTTTTTCTCCATAAAAACTTAAAGTAACTCGCAATAGCTATAACAACGTGGTAAAGGCAGCGAAGTGTTGCTATTTCCATGATAATATCTCTAACTCCACTCCGACCGATATACGAAAGTTTCTCAAATCTTGATATTGGTAAGCACTTTGAAAAAAATTCATTACATTTCTTTTCCTCTTAATGACGTTAATTACGATTTTTCAGCTGGTTCTACATTATCTCCATTACACCATACATTTATTAAGTCTACTACAATTTCGGAAATTACTTCTCTAGTTACATCTCAACATGAACCATTTTTAATCTCGCTTGTCTCTGTCGACGAAGTTCAAAACTTTTGTAGGCTGTGATAATGTAAGTTACCTCATGTTCTTGAAAACTTCCTCTCCCAGTCATAACTCAATAATCAATTTTTCTCTGCTGTCTGGGGTCTTTCCTGCTTCTTGGTCTAAAGCTTATATTACCCCTCTTCTCAAAATTGGGAACCCTACTCAACTCAACAACTATAGACCTATTTATATCTTACTCTTTTTATCAAAACTTTCTTGAATCAATAGTTCACCAACGATTTTGTGCTTTTATTTGTAGAAATAACTTGCCATCTCAGTTTCTGGTTTTCGGCCTGGAGATAGCACAACCACTGCACTTCTCAAAGTCACAGAGGGTATGTCCTCTGTGACTTTTGAGGGAGGGCATGGAGAATAGAAAAGTCACAGTACTGTATTGATTGCTTTTACAATGCGTTCAACATGGTTGACCATAATATCCTCCTCTTGCCATGCTTCAAATTTTCAAATTTTTCTCTACTGCTGTAGACTTTTTTTCTCCCTACCTTCACAAGCTGTCACTAATGCCCGTGATATATCCGACTAGTGTTAACTCTCCACCCGCGTGGCACAAGGTGGAATTTTATCTCCACTTCTGCTCTCCATTTTTATTAACTTTCTCTATTCTCAACATTGCTGCTTCTACCATCTTTACGCTATTGACCTGCAAATATATACCTCAAGCAATCGTCAACTTTTATGTGACACTATTTTCGGACTCAATATTGATTTAATGAATCTCCATAATTGGTCTCGTAAGTTTGGTATTAGTGTGAACCCTAATAAATGCCAACCTATAAATAATAATAATTTTTCTTACGTGTTAGAGCCATGCTGCAGCTATATTAACTGTATAGTTGTAGCACTCACAGAATACCAGCGTTAAATAGAAGCTAATGCTGCTGTATTTCGTTTGGTGAGTGTAGAGAACCGGAGACCTATTTTACTGGTAAAAAGGCATTCCAACTTTAGTCATCAAGGCTGACAACGCATCTGCATTTTGATTCACAAACGAGGATAGATGTAGATGTTTATGGGCCACAGCAACCACTTACCATCGGGTGGACTGTGTGCTCGCTTGTCACCCTTTTCCTATAAAAAAAATTAAAGTATTCAACAATTGTGTGAGCTTGACGTCAGTTGCGTTCCGCCTATCACATTTGATAATTCTATTTCATCTCATTTTGTCTTCTGATAGCGAAAAAATCTAGGTGTCTACTTTGGTACAACCTAATATGGGTACGACACAAATTCGGAATATCAATTGGAAGAATTGAATGGTTCTGTTTTTGTTGTATTTTCTTCCGGTTAAGGTAAAGATAACTCTGATACAATCTCTTATTTTGCCCGTTATAAACTATGCTGATGTATGTTTTCCTGATCTTAATGAGATTTTCCTTGATAAATTGGATCGTCCCGGCAATTACTGTATTCGTTTTATTTTTCGTTTTCGAAAATTTGATACGTATCCTCATTCCGAACTCAGCTTAAATTTGCCTTCCAATTTATCAGCGAAGATACATTAGGATACTTAACATATTTTTTTCTATTTTATTCGATAACCACTATCTGAATTACCTGAAACATAAGTTTCAGTTACCGCCCGACAATCATGACATACAGCTTCGTTCATTGGAGACTTCTGCTCTCTTTATACCCCTTCATCTTTCGCGTTTCATATCTTCATCGTTTGTAGTCCAAGCCGTGCGCCTACTGAGTACTGAGACTGAAAAAACTGAACATTTAAGAAGTATGTTCGGGCTCATTTTCTAAAATTACTTCATAACTGCTATGCTCCATCATCAATAAATTTCTCTGTATATTAGTTTCATCAGTATTATATATATATCTTTATATTTTTATGTAATGTTATATATTTATATATTTGTGTATATGTTTATATGTACGTGTGTAAATATATTTAATTTGTTTGCAACCGCCTTCGTGGTTCTATTACTGACACTTAGGTTAACTGCCAGAGAATTATTTTAGCAGTTAGTCCGCGTTTTGATCCTATATTTAATATGTGAGGTTCAATAAAGTTTAAATTTATTTATTTATTTAAAAAGCCTTTATACGTCACACTCCTGGGCACAGGCCTCCTCTCATTTCTGAGAGGGTTTTAGGACAAGGAATAGTCCGCCGCACTGCCCCAATGCGTGTTGGCGAACCTCACACGTCTTCGAAATATTTTTTTCTTATTTATCAGACACGCAGGTTTCCTTCACCGCCGAGTACGTGGTAAATCAGTACTTAAAATTGCAATTAACAATTTAATTGGTGCTGGTGAAGATCGAACCCGCTTTGCTCGCGTATTGTGGAATTTACAGCGAGCGCCAACCATCTGTGCTACCACGGCTCAGTTAATTCGGCAAAGTTTAAATAATTTAAAAAAAATGGAATAACTTGAAAAAGTTGTTTTGAAAAATCACTAAACCCGAATTCATTTGTTTTATTTACAGAGTACATCTACACTTGGTAAGTTTTTAATTTGTAAATTTAATACCACTAACAATTTATTTCAAGCGTTATTTTCACAAAGTTTTATTCACTTTACAAACGAAATCAGATCAACATTGCGAAGGTGCATAATACTTTCAATATGAAACAGTTGGGCTGAATATAGCTTTTGATCTTACTCTTTTTGTTACTTTAGAATATGTAGAGTCCTTACATTTATAGCACCTTATTTATATGTGTATACAGAGGTCGCAATTGCAAATAGGTCGCTGATACCTAGGAAACCGCTTCGCACGTTTTCTACCCGGAAAACTCAAGTCTTCCTTTCAGAGAAGGTATGAATGTACGCCAGAACTTTACGCCATTCCGATATTCGTTATACCCTCACAGAATATAATCATAATCTCTAAATATCTGTGCTTATCTTGTTTTGTACAAGAAATTTTAGAGTACTTGCTCCTGTTGTCTAGAGACTTAAGTAAGTTTCGTTCTTAAGTAGTCTGGAAATTAAACATATAAAATACAGTCATTGTTTTATTTCTAGTAGAAAACCCATGAAGAAAGAGAGAATACGTGTGCAAATATTCTCGTTTAAAACCCTTACTTTTAATTTGTTAATCAAAACCATAAAGAAAACATAATACAACATTTTTTTATTATATACTCGTAGTCTATTTATTTAATAGTTTAATGTTATTTACATTACACTTTTGTGACTTGGCATTAAACATTTTTGGTAATTTTAGTTATTTGTTTCCGATTTAAATTTATTACAGCATTTTGTTTTATGAATCTAATGCTAACATTAAACATTTGTTAAATTAAAAATGCTGCAAAAGGTAGGTGAAATCATTGCGATGAGTACATGGCAAAGAGCATGCGCAAATCCCACGCCTGCGCACTGACACTACCTCAATACGAGACGTGTTTTTGAATGAATAGTTTAATCGCAGGCCGGGCCACGTTAACCGTTTCGTAAGTCATCTTCTGTATCAGCACCCGAATCTCAATAAACTGTCGAATTCGCAGCTCGTATGGTATCATCATGGTACTCGTAATTGGTACAAAACATATAGCAGAAAGAATTTATTACAAAACAACAGACTTACTATATTTCATAACATAGGTTTTTCGCTTTATTATTCTCTTGTGATCCATAAAATGATGTGATCCCAGCTTTAGCAGCCTCTATAAATCATTTATACTGTGGGCGGGCGGTGTAAGAATATCCACTCATATCGTCCCAAGAGTGTCGTAATATACGATAGAGGGATATAAACCAGGAGATGGGCAGCAACGTCTTCTTAATAAGAACTAGAAAATTTAAAAAAAGCTGCGGTTGCCAACCCACCTCCCAACCGTGGCAGCTGTGGTAATTTTTTTTGAAACGTTACGTCCACACTAGGGTTTCCTCCTGTATCGTGGGCGCAGTTTACAAACATAAATTTCACAAGATTTTACAATCCAGACCCGGAACAATTACTTGTAGGCCGTGCAAATACTTGTTCCGTGCGGGATTCGAACCCGCGGCCCATAGCGCTGTAACTCATTGCTAAGCTACTGAACCACAGAGCTGTTAATATCCCCCTTACAAGACAACCTTTGGGAAGACCTATGTTCAGTAATGAACGTTGATAGACTGGCTTGATAATGATGATAAATCGTCTACTCAATGTAAACAGGCAATAAGACATTCAAACAGCAGCGACTAAAGTCGCGTGTATTTGCCCATACGCACCGCTTTGGTTGGGGAGCACAGAGCCGATACCTTTGCACATGTAATACTGGAATCACCAGTCTGTGGGATTTAAATTCGTTGATGGATTTTTAATGAATATATTGGAGCTTTCTTCGTCAATTAGCAAGATGCGTTTTATGAAAGGTTGATTGGCATTTGTGTAAATTATGAGGGGTAATAATGTCCTCCAAACCTAATTTCGGTCACGGCGGCCTGTCTGAACGGAGGCTAGCCATCGATGCATGACAGGATTATAGTGCCCAAGTGTATGCGCAAGCACAGGTGCACTCTCTATTCCCCCACTCTCATAATCCGATGGGACGGTAAACCGACACGACCGGAGAGAGATCAGGCGCAGG
>DWHP01000221.1:0-22500 GCA_018247895.1 Parnassius honrathi
GTGCGCAGCTGTGTAGAATTGCAGCCCTGAAAAGGGCTGGCAGGGGTCGCGACGTGCACGCTTCTACAATGACCCCCTACAAATTACACAGTATTTATATAGTAGCAAACTATGTTATATTTCCATCTAACCAATGAAGTTGCTAATTACAATTTAGTTATGATTTACCACAACTCCAGTTTATAAGAGTTATGTACGATTCATTTTATAACAAACAAAACCCCCCACTGAAGTTACCAACCACAAAGGCATCAAACATAAAGCATGACAATCCAATGCGGAGTAGTGTAGTCGCGATGCAGGTCTAAATAAATCCATAAGTCATGATTTGCGGAAAGCACAGAAGGGCCGCACGACAGCAAATTCGAGAGATACGAGTACAAAACCGCGCCGATAGTATGTTAATGCGCTCAATCGTGGCATCTGCGGGAGCGGCGCACGCGCAGCTTAGCATCTATATACCAGCCAGGGTTGCTAAGTACGAAATGATAAAAACAAATAAGCTTAAGTTAAAGCTACGTAAAGAAACGTTTGAGCATGCCGAGTTACTCTCCTCTCATCATCTTCATGAGTAAGATAGCGAATATTATAAATTAATATTGTATCTAATTATAAAGTAGTGGTGAAAATATAAAAACCAAAGGAAACTGCGAAATAATACAATTAATTTACTATAATTATTTAACGGTCAAAATGTATCGTTTTAATTTAGTTACAATAAATACATCGCAGTCGAGGCCTTTTTTCAATTGTGGACTTGTGTAGAGGTGTAATGATGGTGATGATGATTCTATATATAGATTTATTAGCTAAAAGTATCACAAAATTGCTTAAATTTAGTTAAGACGGGGTAAAATAAATCAGTGTATTAAGCTTACTACCCCCTCGTCCCCGCATCAAGGTGCAGACCGCGAAGTCGTGGTGATGGATTAGCACACAACTACTGTCGTGAACAACTTCTAAAACAAGCATTTTAAGCTTACCAGTAGTCGGGAATATTAATTATTACAAAAGCATTTCCAACATATTTAAAAAATATCCTTTATTAAAACCAGACAACCTTAAAACCTTCACGCCGGGCCACACACGTCTAACATTTTATACTTAGCCGCCCTGCTTAGCGCACGCCTCATCGCCGACGCTCTCTTTAATCCGATGTCCATCGCGGATACTTATAAAAAGAGAGTTGGATCGCGGATGAAACAAGGTTACATACAATACCGGATTCGGTATTGTAAGACAGGTCGCCTGAATACCACAGTGCCAATTTAGCACAGCCGACATTGCGTAGACATATCATAAATTATGCATAATGGTGAAATATGTAAAGGTAAAAAAAAATATTTATCATATGTCATTATTAAATTTAATTTGGTTAGTAATACTATAGCCCTTGAATTCTTAATTATTTATTAATTAAATGTTGAACATTTGAATGGCTCCCGTTTTAAAGAAGTTACAAACATAAATAATACAGACATGTTCATTTTATGATGCTATGAAAAAATTAGACATTAACATTTCAATTACATCCTTAGTTATACTATCAGTGGATAACGTTTAAGAACATGAAATATAATGTTCACAGGATAAAAATATATAAGGCAATTAGCATACAAAGTGTTGAGAATTCACGCTAACTATAAAATCGGATCGGGATCTAAATAAAGAAAATACTTGATAACAATAAAAATTCCAACAAAAAGAAAGAAGAAATAACACATTCATTTGTTTGCTGCAACTTGCTGTTGTGAAACATAAATTTTACCGAAAAAAAAAGCTTAATATGAAGAAAAAAAAATGGGTTATAGCAACAAAAATGCCAGGGATTCAGCGTAATGCTTCACCAACAGAGTCACCGCAGCGCTGATATTCTGACGGAGCCACACAAGTTGACTCGTGAGCAACACATAATTTAGTACCTATTTCACGAAACACGAAAGCAATCTTATAAAACATCGAAAAGGAGAAAAACTATAAAAAACTAAAAAAATAACCAACATGAAAATACTAAGGCGTATACATTTGGCCACTATAATACAGGAATGTAACACGAATCACAAAAACGGAGTCAGAAGCAAAACAGCGACAACATTGGCGTCGGCCGCTGGCGTATTTTTAAATTGCCCGCTCTCCATTAAATTTTTTTCTCGCAGCATCTCCAACTATATATACACTGTTTTAAATTCTCTGCGTTGTGGCGAGGAAATGGCAAGGCGGGAAAAACATGGAGCGATTGACAAAAATGCGAAGTCCCGGAGAGCGAAACCGTGTTGGTATGCGCCAGGCACGCTGTGGCCACACCCCTGTTGAGTGCTCTCAAACGCAACCCGCCGCTGCATTACCATATTAAACAAATTAACATTATTGTACTCGGATCTTAAGTTAAGCGTTGACACGCAATGTTAATTTGAAAATAGTCATTAATTAGTGAATCACTATTTACTGTACCGCAATTAAATTATTCTAAAAGAATTTTTAACATTAAAAATATTAATTGGATTTTTTTTCAGTATGAACGGCGCGCTCAATCACGGTGATGTAAGAAAATCTGTCGCTCTGCTGTAACAGATAATCTAGAAGTTGAATTAGTAGATATCAGGAACATTAACCTACGATAAATGACTGACTGACTGATAAATGATGAATTCTATAAGCTTAAAATTTTCTCTTATATAAGGATATTATTATATCACTCATCTAAGCATCAAGGAATTTTCCTCGATGAGAAATTCTTGTGAAGTGTCAGACCAATGTCCAGAAGTGGACTATAGACAGCACTGGATAGCTTATTATCTAACGATAATGATTAAATTGTTTTGGCCCTTTGGTGAACAGCACAAACTTCACCTAATAAGAAAAAAAAAATAGATTTAAGGTTTTTGATGACATTTGTACTGTTCGCCAAAAGAGCCTACCGTTGTAGCTGCATCGGACTCACGACTTAATAAAAAGGGACTGACAATGGTGACCCAGTTCGTGTCTGAGCGTTGATCACCAGTACGGTATTTTTAACTCATACGGCTCATAGATGAGTCGATGAGGCTATGGATGAGTTATCTAATCACCGTCCGAGCGTGGTGTACGGACTCCGGCACTTATTTAAATTGAAAAATAAAAGTAGATAAGAAAATGGAGACTGTCTATTTGACTTCTAAAAATTAAAAAAAAAAAACGTGGATTCAATAATTGCTCTAAGTTTTTATGAAAGTCCACATTAAAGTGTTTTAGTCTGTCAGTGTACACCAGGTGCATCTCAAATCATTAAAATGTGTTCTGTTTATTATTTACGCATAATATATTTTAAGTGTAACGCATTTTTTATATTTACCCATTGCACTTACAAGGCATAGCATTGCACAATGTGCGCCACTAAAGTCCGAGCCTCATACTTATATTCAAGAGCGATTATAGATAAAGGTTCACAAAGTCAATGGATACGGATTTCATTTCACAGCGGCGAATTCGGGCGACATTACGAAATAAGAAGGGGGCGTCCGACTGGTTGAAAGTAGATAACATTAATTTCATTGTTGAACAGAAATAGCTGCGTTACAAAATGCGACTGTTGTCTGTCCGTGGCACAGTGGACTTAAAAGGCCCTGCCCAAAATGGATGTAAACAGCGTTTCCGCGCACATGTCGACGGCCGTATTATTCCAAGAATGGATAAATTCCTTTCCATAATTAAAATTACTCTGGCTATTAAAGTCTCTACTGTAACCAGTAATATCTGGTAAAACACTGTTAAATGTGTAACAAAGGTTATTTATTGTATTTCGAAAGCACTTTTTCGAAATAAAGTGGCCAAATTACCGCAAACCTAAACCGCAATAGATTTGGGAAGAGCCGGATTGGGAAAGTATCAACTTTTCCCACTAAAGAGTTAATGGTAACACATGCAATTGATGATAAATTCATTGTGATGATCCATCATCAATGCATGGTAAGAAAATGGTTATTTTCTCGAACAGTAAGAAATATCAATGCAAAAGAAACACCGACCTCCCCCAAGGCGAGATGTTTTAATACCGTTTACCGTTCCATGATTTATAAACGAGAATTCTGAGTTGTTGCGTCTCATCCAGTACCGACGGTTTTATAAAAGAGCGTTAGTAAAAATATTGGAAAAGCTGTAATAAATTGAACCAGGGACAACAACGGCTTAGCACGGAATATGTTCTATGTGTTTTATAACCGACATCATTCAAATCGGATTATTGCTCTTGATTTTTATTGGTAAAACCTTCCATGTTTTAAATATTTCTCGTCTTTTCGAGAAATGTACCCGGGCTGGGTTTCTATAGGCTTAAATGTGTTGCGATTTTAACACTTTCAACATCGAAAAACGAGAAAAAAGTTGCGGCGGAATTATAAAACACTCGCGTTGGACGAGTCCGTCGGCGGCGCAAAGGAACACGAAAGCATGGAGCGTCCGTGGAATATCAGATTGTGGCGTGCACTGGTGATATTAATCGGCGGAAATGTATCGCGAAGTTGCAATTTCGTGCAAAAACACGGTCACAATTTTCGACCAGCGGCAAACGTAAGATGCGCTTTTAACGCTTATGACGGTCGTTTGTTACAAGTCATGAAATAATTACAATTGTATTTTATATTTAGGTAATTACTTTACACGTACAATTTTAAGCATTTAAATGAACTGACGTTAAAACAGAGTAAGTTTCAATTATTTACTAACTATAAGATCATACCCACTCCGCGAAGCATTGTTCCCGTTGGAGTTCGTAACAAAAGTGCAGTTTTGTGCACAGCACGACAGGACAATGGGCGAATTGGATTTATTTAACGTGTCCCGCAGCGCCACCACGCTTGTTCATTCTTTTAACGATTAGATACCTATATGGGATGTATGAATTCAGATTCTTACTTTATTTTTTGTTCTTTCAACAAAGATTCGCTCTTAAAATACATGAGTCGAGTACTTCAAGCGCCGAATGATTTTCACCCGGTTGTTACCATACCAATTGATCGACTTCGATCGATCTCGTTCGACCGGTGTGGTAGCTTTAGCTGATTGATGAATACTGGTCGATTAAACTGTTCAATCATTGATCGACAATCATTCGATGTAGTTGTGAACGCATCATCAGTACCTTAAAAATATAGATAAAAATATAGAAAATATGGAGCGGTCGGTGAAGCGTGGCGGTTTCTCAAATAATCAAGCAGCTCGATCTACGTCGAGTAATCCATTCTACCACCGATCGATGCTATCGATCGATTGGTGTGTGAACACCATTCGGTGGGGTGTGTGGGAAAGTGAAACAATCGCCATAGTTTTTAACCTTTCCTACATTTCCGTCATACCTTCTTAAACATCCTATCGCATTTCTAACCTCTTTAGTTATTGTTGTATAACCGAAATTCTTCACTTTTCGGACATCGGCATAACCCGAGTTGAAATGTGAAGGATAGCAATCACAAACACTTAAAGCAATTATTTTATCATACTTTCAACTGTTTTATAAACGTCGACGAACTTTTAACAATGCTATCAAGGAAGACCTCGAGGAAGACAGACCACAAATGTGCGACTTAATACAGGGATACTAAGTCGTTCTGCTATAGCACATATATGGCGTATACAATTACTGTACTATAAGATCTGAAGGGTAAAATAGAGAGTGTTAGCTCTACCGTCGTTGTCATCAATTAAAACTGACAAGGTGATTGGCTTACGCCACCACTACTCCCTACATATCCAGGCGATTATAACGTCTGCGACTCAATAACTGTATATTCTGATCGATTAAATGATCTTATAAATAGGCATTTGCTGCTCGAACTTCTCTGCCATCAACCCCGTATAACACCCAAAAAAATTCGCGTAATTTAAATGAGAAAAATTATTCAAGATTGGAATTTAATAAACGGTTTATAAATATAAACGCAGCTGCGCATAATAAATTGAAATCTAGATTATCTGACGGCGCATTTAAATGCGTATTGCATTCCGATTTCGAATATCCGAATGCAAATTTTATTGTACTAACTCATTGGTAATTTATACAACTGCCAAATATGTATTTTTGGCAGTTGGAAAGGCTACACATTCCACAATAGAAATATTCCAGAAGTTTACGATTCTAAAGAAGTTTTCACATCAAATATGTACGAAAAGTAACACACACATAGGCCTCATTATTGAGAAAACCACGCCACGCTTATTTAATGCTTAAAACGATTCCTTGAAATGTCTTTGATATTCTGGGCCTGCAGGTTGTCCTTTGGGATATTTTTGATTTGATAGTAAGTAAAAATTAAACACGAGACGATTTTCTTGTAGCGGCGGTCTAGGGGATTCCACTACCGAAATAGCTCAACGTTGCTGTGTTTTGTATGGTGAGTGTAGATAACTTGAGACACATTTTACTAGAAACGAGGCATTCCATCTTAGTCCTCGCGGGTGACAACGCATCTATATTTCGATTCGTAATCGAAGATAGATGTAGATGTCTATGGACCACAGCAACCGCTTACCATCAGGTGATCTTTAGTCACCCTTATTCTATAACAAAAATCATGCCGTGTGTGTTATAAGCGCCGACAAAGAGAAACTAAAACAGGATATGGACAGCATCTTCCTGATAAGAAGCGACAGTAGCCTAATGGCAGGGCGCATACCGCAAACTCAAAAAGGTCGTGGGTTCCAATCCGCCATTCGACTACTGGCGTGAACCAACGGCGTGAACTGGCGTGAACGTAACACAAGCAATTTAAGCTTACCACGAGTGGTTAAGGGAAATATTAGTCATGTTTATAGCATCGTTAATATTCTTTAAAAAAAAAACAACTCAAAATAATAAAAAGTGCGGGTGCCAACCCGTCTACTTAACAGGTCAACTATGGCTTGGCTAATATTCCCTTGGGGCTATCAATGTACAAAAAATTATTAGATAACATAATTTTTGAAAATATTTCTGATGGTTAAATATTGATCACCATTTGGCCTAGCTGTTATCATGTTTACAGGATCCCCGGTATATCGTAATTACTGTTGTTTCTGATTGCATTCTACCCTACCCTCTGATCTTAATACATAAGCATTATACCGTCGACGTATGGATTTGAAAGAGTCGAGAGAGGTATGTTAGGATCGTGGCGTTTTAGCGTTCGTGAGATTTTATGTTGTATTATTTTGTTTAGGACGGATGAGTGCTTTATGCTCGCATATACTTGTGCGACACTTTCGTATTTCCTGCGTAAGAACTTGCTACCATAATCAGAAGATTTTTTCCGTTGAATTAATTAGCCAGGAAGAAATCATCATAACTATCATTATCAGGATATATAACCTACAAAACATTACATCGGAATCTAATGGCGGCTCCACATTATCGGCGTGAATTCACGCGCGATATCACGCCATGAATTCACGGCACAAGTCGTGCCCTCCACATTCACGGGATGCTCACAATCGTTCGTGAAGCCCGTCGCGAAACGGACGTAGAAGCTGCTGCTGCAATGAATTTATTTGCTGTGGCAACATATCACTATTTAGACGTCCAAAACAAGAAATTTATTAGAAAGCGTTGAAAGAAAAGAAGATGGTGTATGACTGAAATACATCGTCCGTACGCCTTTGTAGTCCGAAACGAAATGGCACGGGGCCGTGAATGTGGACGTGCACGCGTGAACGCCGCGCGAAGGGTGCGTGAACCCTTTGTCGCGGGACAAAATACCGACTCTGATCGGGGAATATGCGTGAACGCGCGTGAATCCCGCGAAAACTCCACGGCGATAATTTGGAGCCGCGTTAAAAGTTTTGTAATTGAGCAAGTATTTAAGCAGCTGTCATGAATACGATATGCACCGCCGAGCACGTGGTAAGTCACACTTAAAATTGCAATTACCAATTTCATTGGTAATTGCAAGTTTAAGTGGATCTCCGGGGATCAAACCCAGGTTGAGCGAACTTTGAAACTTACAGCGAGCGCTCACCATCTAAGCTGCCACGGCTTAAAATTTTTTTGGAATTTTTATTTTGAACTAAATAAATTACATTATTAACTGCAACTGTTCATTCCTCCATACAGCCTATCAAAAGGCTACTGCTAAACATAAGTCACGCCCATAGATTTCCGTAGATTGATAGATTGCATCATAGGGGAATATTAGCCATAGTTGGGCGGAAGTAAAAAATCATGGTTTTCATTGTACTAGTGTAGTTTGAGACACAACCGTTATACGAACATAACAATTTTATACATTCAAAAGGTCAAAAAGGATATTGCATATAAGCATCCTTATTGATGGAGACAATGCGCCCGCATCAATTGTGATCAAGCGACCTGCCACATCAATTGAAATTACAATCTCGGTCCGCCGTGCCGCCGCATCGCTTATTTAGAATATCAGCACATATGTATATCTATACCAACAATTTGTAAACTTGTACAAATGCTAGCCTGAATTATATTTTTAAAAGATCCATAGTAACCGACGTAGCCCTAAGGATTAGTAAGAAGTGAAGAGTCAATGGGCTGGCCATCGAAGAACCGACAACCGATGGAGAAAAAGGTTCTCGAGTGGCGGCTTTGTACCGGTAAGCGAAATGTAAAGCGGTCCCCCACTAGATGGAGTGACGACCCCACTAGATGAAAAGACGCAGCAACTAAAGGAACGCATGTGTCTCAAGGCCGTGTTTTGTGGCATTCAGACTCGGTAATGAAGATGATGATAATGACAATATGGTCAAGCTCTTTAAAGCTATACCTAACTTTTCCCTAAAACGTGCAATCATTAAAAAACCGCCCAAAATCTATTTGGCAATTATCTAAGCGAAAAGAAGCGAGCAGATCAAGTGCTTTGCAAGATTTTTGGAATGCAGTCAAGCACTGGGCTTATAGTGAATAAAACCTGTTTGGTTCATGTTTTATGCGCTTTGTCTTTTTATTAATAGAAAAAAATAAAATTATTTTAATAAATGTAATATACCTGACATCACGACTTTATACGAGAAAAAGAATTACTACCACGAAATAATAAATAAATATATTTATATTTTAATCAAGTAATTCAAATTTAAATCAAGCTATTTATAATAAGAAAAATATTTATGATAAAAAATGTAACTAAACATTGGCAAAGATTCCAAGTTAGTCTTAGACCAGTTTTCTATATGATATTAATCATTTAGAAAACTGGTGAACAAGTGACTACTTCACATAAATCCTATGCTAGGTTACTCTAGGAGTAGATTATAACCAAGGCAGTAAGAAAATTTTATATTTACAAGCGCAGTCACACGCAAAGCATATAGCTTAATCTTAAACGGATATTAATTGAATGATCGCCGGAAACCAATAGCGGGTCTCCAACAGGGTGGCAGCATCCGTCATCATCATGGGAGACAAGCTCAATTGTAGACTAAATTGGTTACGTCTGGTGGGTAATTGATTGACGCAGCGAACGCTGCGCTCCCGGCAATCAAAAATACAGGCCTTATATTAAATAATGCTGAAATATTGCACCGCGGCAGATACCGTTTTTGCACCACTTTCGCGGCTTGATTGATGACTGTAAAACTTGATAAATATGCGAGTGGATTTATCGACGTGTTGTAATTTTAACATATTGCACTTTTTATCTGCACTCATACACTAACGTTAATAAATTTGAGTGATTCTTAACATGAAATAAATAAATATTTCTTTTTGGGCTTGATAAATTACAACTGCCGCTAATTAAGACTCGTAAACTAAAGTTTACCTCGCGTAAATGAGACTAAATCAGAAAGACAAATAACTGGTTTCAAGTCCGCGTGGGAAATTTGTTTGACTGCGTCGTTGGTTTAGTAGTATTAAACCCTGTCGCTGATGATGAGGTCATAGGTTCGAATCCCGGGTCGGGCAAAAATCAGTTACTAGGATTTTCTGTCCAAGAAATTCTCAATAGCATCCCGGAGTCTAGAAGTCGACGTTGTTTCCACCACTGCCAAAGCACGTTAAGCCGTAGGACCTGCGCCTGGTCTCTCTCCGCTCGTCTCGGTTTACCGTCCCATCGGCCAATGAGAGTGAGGGAACAGAGAGTGCACCTGTGCTTGCGCATGCACTCGGGCAGTATAGTCCTGTCCAATACAAATGGCTAATCTCCATTAAGACTGGTCGTCGTGACGGAAAATAAGTGTCTAAGAGACATTATTATTTGCATAGAAGCCCAAATTATAGGTCTGAATACTTATAACATTAAAGAGGCAAACGAGCAACACTATACGGTAAGTGGTCATCCTACCAAGATCTGGTAGCAACCTACAAACAAAGAATACGTCCGTAATAAGTATTACACTAATTCGCACCAATCTAGTCGCCAATATACTGAATTTTGGCAAACTGGCATTCAAAACGTCTTAGTTAAAATCTTCTAGTGCTCCGACGGTTGCTCTGACCATTTTTTGACATCAACATGATGCAGTAGCTCAGCATTGAGTTGCGGCGTTGCGAATTACGTGCTCAAATTCCGCACGGTACAGGTATTTGTACAGCCTAACAAATAATTCCGGATCTGCCTCTTCGATTCAGGAGAAAATTCTATTGTGGAGTAACGTTTGTTTAATATAATAAATATCTAAATAATATTTAAATTGGTGACGGTTAAAAGAACGACATCGTACGAAAATCGTGATGTTAGTTTATTAACTTACTTCCAGTTTAATAATAATTCTAACACGTAAAACCTGACACTAATAAATCAAACATGCGAAGACCCGTTCTACCACGATGTTAGTTCGCGATTTTAAACAAGTCCAAAGGTTAAAATATGAAAAGAAAAAGTTTTAGGACATCCTATATAATTTTTACAACAAATTAATACACAGTTCACCTGATGGTATATGGATACTCTAGCCCATTATTATCTACATCTATCCTCGATCTACACCCAACATATAGCCGTAGCATAACTCTACCACGTAAAAAGGACACAGAGCGTGCTGAAGAAATAGACATATATACTTGGTAATGTTTTTCGAGTATACGGCCCACGGCAGTCGGATAAAAAGCTATCGAGGCTCCGTCAGTAATGTAAACGATTAACGAGGAGACATAAGATATATACATTCAATCAGATTAGGTCTTCAACGGTCGTCATTTAACGCAGATATCGTATAACTGAACCCTCACGACGCCCGTCACGCTGAAATCTCACGAGCATTAAGATTATATCGACAGCTTTCACAACACGACTGACGGAATCCTACATTGTTGCAAATATATCACTTGCAAATGATAATGTACAGTGTAATAAGACAGTAGAGTCCATTTTTAAACACACATTTTTAAAACTAAGTGCAAGGCAATATGCTCCTTATTATTTTAATTCTAGATATAATATCATATGAAGATTACTGTGGTGTTAGTGTCGGATATAATTGACTTAAACCATCTTTCGCCATATCGGTGTTGGAATTAATATCAATAAGGCTTAAAATAAAATTGGACAAGTCACCGAATGTAAAAGTCAAAAAAGTTACATCAATTACTGGACATCCAAGTAAAAGGTAAGAAGTAAATCCTCTCTTCTTCTTCGTTTTTAATTTTGACATTTTAAATTCCCGATTAATTTCCGACATTTCCATCGATTTACAGAACGATGGGGTGGAGGGGCTGAAGTGTTTGGTTGATCCTAAGTTATGATTTCTATAGAATTGGATCTAACTTATGATTTCGCTCTAAAATACCTAAACTGTAAATAGGGATAGGTAGGTTCATGCTTCCTGTTGAAGATGATTTAGAAAAAAGATGCCATATTTTCAATCACCAAAAGACAGAAGTAAGTTATCTCAAAGATAGGCACCGCACCTATGCTCAAGTCGTCAACGTAAGTAACGGTAGACATCGTGCAACTACAATTCCTATATATACTGTAAAAGTAAGCAATTACGACATTGAAATAGAAACAGCAATATCTCAACAGAAACCAATTAAATAAGACGAGAGCGACACGGTCGCGAGTCGCAACATGTAACGGAAATAAACATAATATACCATCGGTAATTGCATTTGGCGATATACTCTAGGTACTGGCTCTTTAATACTTCATATTTATGTCCCCTATCTATCATCAACCGCAAAAATCAAATAAGAATAGATTCATTATTTTAGCTTAAGAATGATAATCAATAAGAAAACTTACATATATTTGATAGACTAATAAGGTCGCAATCCCAAGCTACTCCTGAACCATTGCAATTACTTCAACTTTACATGCAGATTTTATTACGGTGCTAAACGCTTCCTTAATTTCCTGTTTATATCACTGATTCGATAATAAAAATGCAGCTGAAGACTTACAGACTGCATGCCAAGCTTGTACGAGTATATAATATGGCGGTCTATTGTTCTATCGATGTTACCACACTCATAAATTAATCTGAGGGAGAAGGGCGAATTTAGCGAAAGCTTAAGACAAGGAAATGTTTCTTGCACTAATCTAAAGTTATCTGAAGTTATCTTAGAAACTTTTAACTAACACGAACGTTAGACACTGAATGAACCTTGTTTTATTGACTTTATCGCGTTTTGTTAACGTATTTTATATTCCCGACGTTTCGAATACTTTACAGCACCCACGGTCACGGAGTGCCTGAGGTGTTCGACGTCCCAATGTCATAGCTAACCACGGCTACATTCAATACGAAATTTATAAATTTTTGATCTGATCTACGCAGAATAACAATAATAATCTATAACAATAAATCTTTTTTTTAAGATTACAAACATAAACAATATAGTAGATGGATCCTCCTAGTAAGTTTTAAAGAGAACATGTGTCAGCAGTCCCCGCACTTCATTATATATAACAGATTTAAATAGGAAAGCGCTTAAGTACACTATTAATCGCCTGTATCAATTACATTTCAAGGATTAGCGGCGATTTGAAAAAGGTACCGTAGTTAATGTAAGTATTATTTGCACGTATTTAAATGTATGAATGGGCTTGTAGTGTCTTGATAAAATACGTACGACTTAAGTTTCACTTAAGTTTGAACTAAGTAAACATACATCAGGAAACAAACAGAGTATCTAGTAATATTCAACAACCGACACGCACGCCAACACGCTCCATAAACATTTTTATTGACAGAAATCGCCGGCTTCATGTATCATTGTTTCACTCGAGATAATACCCCGATAGTTAGCAAACAGACACGCCTCCGCTTTGCATTAGCTATTTTATATCTTAACAGTACCAGCGGTCGTGTCACCTGTCGGTTACTCGACTCCTACGTCCTGTTCTCAATCCGTGGGTAGTATCTCGCAGTGATCAGATCTTCCTTCCCACTGTGACTCAGAACCCGCAGTAGGATTTCGCGATAAGGGACTGAATAAAGTTCAACACCAAACTACAGTATCTTGCACGTATGTAATACTATAAGAACAGTAACTCTACTCCGTGTACAATCTCAATACTTATACTCATAAAAATATATATACAATTATTTCTCATATGAAAGAAACACTTTATATTCAGATTTTTACTTTCCAAGTTTATCTACATAGATCCCTGAGAATTTTTCTAACGCCATAGGAAACTCGATCGACCAGGTTGCTATTGCTATATTATAACACAAAAAAAAAATTCTAAAGAAAACTAAAAGTTTGGAATTCGTTACCGAATAATACACAGTGAAATAAGTTTACAGTGGTAGAACCACGCGGCAGCTTTGGCTGTTTGTTGCACAGATGGGCCGGCTCGAACCGGGAAAGTACCACGAGCACACAGAATACTAGCGTGAAGTAAAAGCGTTTCGCTTGGATAGTGTATGTGGCCTAAGGCCCAAACCTTCCCCCTTTCCTGTTACATGGTAGCGGAATTTCAAAATAACAGACCACCCCAGGAGGGTACTAGCACCCCTGGTAACCCCTGGAGAATCCTTCACTGAGCATCCACGCCCACGGGACAAACGGAGCGATAAAATTATGGCGGCCACTACCACGCTAGCCGTGAACTTCTGGAATTAATTCGAACCTTAACGCCGACCACTACCATCTGGAGACGGCGAAGTCAGCCTTGCTCTTTTTGACCGAGACACAGGTGGCCTCTCCAGCTGAGCTCTCCTAATCGGGGTACAAATAAGAACACTTCCTTTTGCCCCGGGCTGGAGTTTGCGTATACATCAGAGAGGATATGTGTTCTCGACGCCTCGATAGTCGTGAAGGTAAACGGAACTGTTCATCCTTTGGCGCATTCTGCGCGCTGACATCGACGACTATCCACGCATCTACGGGTGCCGCTATAGATCCCATAGCGGTAATGCCAAAACAGACCGTCTAATCGAGCACGTCTAAATGGCTACAGATTCCTTGCTACAACAGATTCCATACGCAGAGACGACCTCTCAACCGGACGGATATCAGGTTTCTATCAACACCCCTCTTGTCTAGCACGTTGGTAGAATTGGCGAGAAATTAGTTCGCCTTCTTTCAGGAACCCGTGTATTCTGAGTATAAATATCCTCAATTAAGAATCAAAACGCCGACAAGTTGTCACCTCTGAGGACTAAGATAGAATGCCTCGTTTCCAGTAAAAAGGGTCTCCGCATCTCTACATTCACCATACGAAACACGGCAGTATTAAGCTGCTATTTTACGCTGGTATTCTATGAGTTCGTGGTCATTCCCCGGTCGAGCCAACCCATTCGGGCTACAACCATATTTTAGCTGCAGCGTGGCTCTACCACTTATAATATATAGGATATCATGATCAACATGGATAGAGTATGTTTCCTAACACCACAATCTGAAAACTGCCTAAATACAAAAGGTAAAAAATACAAACGATAAAATTATTGCCATATTGTCCAAGCAAGAAACAGAAGAAAAACGTTGATTAAGCAAATTTAAATCGACGTTATTTGGAATAATATACAAAACATAAAAAACGTGTTTTCTTAACTCCTATGAACCTTAAGAAGTTCCAAACACGACATGGATCTTCGTTTTGTACTGATTTATGAATGTGGCCGCGTCGTAAATCTCTACACATCTTGTTGCGTTGATTCCGCAGAAGTCCGTACTTCTCCCGAATCCTGTCGTTCTTTGGATCAGACCTGTAACTCAACTTTGCGTTATTCTAACTGCCTATCAATCTTTTAAGATCTTTAGTCAACCTCGGATCTGGAGGATGACGGGTTCTGTATTGGGTTACTCTATCAAAAATTCTAAGTTGCAGTCTCGCAGCCTCAGAAAGCACGTAAAGCCGTTGGTCCTACGCCTGAACTCCCTCCAGTCATATCGGAGTGCCGTCCCATCGGACTATGAAAGTGTGGGAATAGAGTGTGCACCTTTGCTTGCGCATACACTTGTGCACTATGATCCTGTCCTGCACATATGACTAGTCTCCGCAGAGACTTGCGACTGTACCCCGTGAGCGAAGTTGGGACTAGAGGATATTATTGCTCAAAAAAAGGAGTGCTGGTTAATTTACGACAATGATTTTACTGCATTACGGATTCAGGTTTTAGCCTGAATTTGCGGCTGGCTAAGCCATAAAGTAAATCTTTTAAAAATAATTTATTAAATAAAGATGAACTTCACTGAATGAAACAACTTTGTTTACTAATTCATAGCAACATTGTAGGAAATTTTCTAGACTAAGGAGTACATCATATAATTCGCATGCAGTCCAGGACTCGGTCACTCTGCCGCGGAACCTGGGAACTGCGCAACTATTGTGATATTTCCAAGAAAGTGATAGGCGACCGGGCGACTTACGGTTAGGACTAGACTGCGACTGTGTAATGAATTCATTTGAATATATATTATATAAGTTCATTAATATCACACTGCATAATAGTCTTTTTAAGTTCACATGGAAAAAGCTATTAGGTAAGCGTATTTTCTCAATGGTGATAATGCTGCCCATTACCTCAGAATGGTGGGAATCAGCGGTCTTTATACAAAACTGAAACATTAATTCAAAAGTCCTTGTGTGTTTATACGTGGTAAAGCCAGGGTGCAACTGTATTATAGCTTTTTTATAGAAGAGCCCACCTTTTGCAGGGCAGCCATCGCAACACGGCACTTGCGTGAACAGGCGCGTTGTCGTGCAGAAGGATTCCTTTGGTCAATTATCCCCTTCTTTTCTCCATTATGGCTTCCTTCAATTATTCTAGGATATAAGCGTAGTAATTTCCGGTTATAGAGACACCTGTATCTTTATTATTAATCAATAGAATTCCTTCTGAATCCCAAAAGACTGTCGCCATGAATTTCCCAGCCGATTGTGCCTCCTTAAATTTCTTGGATCGTTGTGTATAGAGTCCTGTTTAGACTCAGGTTCATAATGGTGAACCCAAGTTTCGCCACCAGTAACAATTCGAGCCAATACACCATCTTTGTCTTTTATATAGAGGTCCAAAAATTTACAAGAAGACTCCAAGCGCTGTTGCTTTTGAGGCGGCGTGAGCAATCTAGGCACCTATCCTGCGTTTGCATGGAAATCTCTTGCATCTGACTTTAGTCATGCCAAGATCGTCATGAAGATTTTGAAAATGGTCGTACCTGCTACTCCCAACCATTTCTGCTAGCTGTTTTTTCTCTAGGCAGGTATCTTCTAATATTAATTTTTTGATTTTTTAAATAATTTCGGAAGTGGTCACCTCGATCGGCCATCCTGGCCGTGGGTCGTCTTCAAGTGACTCTCTGCCTTGTTGAAAAACGGTACGCCACTCGTAAACCATAGTTTTACTTGGACAACAGTATCCGTAAACAGATGACATCCCTTTCAGTTTAGTCTGAACTGATTTTCCGCACTTGGAAAGGAACTTTATAACGACACGGAACTCGATTTTCTTCATATTTTACAATTTCTCCCCGATTGACTTGTTTGGTTGACGATAACTCAAAGATTATTGATCTAATTAAAATAAAACCCGGTATTTATACTAACAATTAATTGCCCAATTAGCAAGTAATTTAGTGACATCCCCACTTATTACCCCCACCTACCCATTTCTCGCGAACTTAAAAACGCACCATCGTACTTGCCCTGTTGAATATGTGCATGTCTAAGAAATAAAATATTTTAAGGACATGACAAATCTACCAACACACATTGAATAATCCTCTGCGAAATAGGAGGAGGCTTGTGCCCAGTAGCGGGAATGGTATTTTATTTATGTTAATCATGCGTGATACTTATTAGATACTTATTAAAAAAAGCAAATCTACGTAAAATTTCTCATTCCTATATCATTGGACATATTTGTATGAAAACTAGACGTATGTGTCTAGTTTTCATACAAATATGACCAATGATTTGAATGCAGTTGAGCAGTCGGTCACACCCCGCCAAGCCTCCGCGGACCGCGACGCAACAATTATCATACTTCTACGAACGCAGTTCCACATAGCGAGCCATGTTTGAAATGTTCAGTTTGAATACGCTTGAATCTATAAATATCACAATGTCATATACAGGCCAGACAATCAGGTGTGCCGCGACGTATAGACAACGCGCTTTCATTGATGGCTCACATATAGGTATGACGTAGAGATAGAGGTATGCTTCGTTTTAACAGCAACGTGATTGCAAAATGCCACTTTACTTTTATTTATGGAAATAACAATAAAAACAGAAGCTCCCGATTTCTGAGAGGGTAGGTGTGTGTGTCCATCGCGCTGCCTCAATGCGGGTTGGCGGACTATTATCTATAAATAACAAATGCTTATAGTAAACAAAACAGACAAGTGACACTACACAACAAAATTTTTAATTTTAATTCATTGCTTTTATTGAGAAACGCGTACGTTAAAGGTCACCATATTTTTACCTGGTTGCGGCGGAACCTAGAGAGATGGTGACATTTTGTAGTGTGGAGTAATTGCAGAGGTAGCATGTTGCACTGAATGACATCATCATCATTTGCTCGTACTGCACGTTATAAATGAAATTGAAGTGGCTGTCTGTAACGTTGATATAACCGGCTTCTATTGAGGTACATTCGGTTAGAGCCGCACTATAAATATCGCACTCTTTAGATTTTTGGCCCTATTCAATAGTTTCCTGATCTTTTCCCCAAACTCCTTCAGATTAGTGTTCCACCAGGGAACTTTTCGTGTCGAGGTCTTGGTTTTGATTGGACAACTGCCCCCGAAAGCTTCACGGATACCTACGGTTACAGTCTTCGTCGCTAACTCCAGACCTTCAATCGATTGTGATGAAACTACGAATTGATAAAGAAAAACACCAGGAAAACTAAGATTTTCTTTAAAAACGAGAAATTGATAAAATCTTTGATCATCCTAAATCTAAATTACGCTACATAAACAGATCCTATCAAAGCGAAGCCGCGGTGGGTAGCTCGGCATAAAATAAATTTGGCAACGTGAACTTTCAGCAACTTGCTACTAAAAATAATAATGATAAACGAATATATCATTGATGGTATTATATAAAAAGTATAAGTACACACCATACAAATAACATAATTTGTGTATGAAATATATCTCGGACCAAATGCAGTCGCTTTCTGTGTTTTAATAACAACTAATGTACTTGTCTTATCTTTCCTAGTTGTGAAACCAATTGGTTCTACTATAAGTTCCCATACTTTCTACAAGCCATATCAATCGTTCTACATGTTACTGCAGTCATGATTTTTTAGCAATGTCTATGCCAAATGTAAGCGCCAATGACTCCTAAAAGGAAATTTAATAACCTCTATAAAGCATACCAATTTCTTCGTTAACTAGACTGTTTTGTTAAGATTAACGCTCGTCCCACAATAGCAGTAACTATTAAATCCAAGTTGTCCTTGCTAAAATAGGCGGATAGTCAAAATCGTTCGTTCTAAAGGCTAGGGTTATAAATCATCACAGGCGTAGCGTACAATACCTTCGCAACAACCGCTGTCAGGGCGAAACGATCCATCAAAACTCGCCTTGACGAGGCCAGACGTGTCCATCAAGTATCTATTGAGATGGCTTATTCACAATTATAAATGAAGTTCGACTTTGTACTTCAAAACTTGTCAAAGTTTGACAGACGACTTTAAGTACCGGTGTATTTAAAGTTATTGTACGTTTGTACAAACACAAAAAATAGAATTCAACCTTCTTCTGTAGCAATCTAAAATTTCGCCACCTCGAGTCGGGCCGTCTGTTTTTTACAATGTGTATAATTTTTTGACATATTATAAGACAGTGCTTGACATTCCTACCTGGTGGTAAGTAGTGATGAAACCATAGATGGTAAATCGCATTGTCTAAGCGCAACAAAATCCTATTCACTCTTGCCTTGAAGACGCCCATATTGCAATCAGACGGAAAGTCAGACGTCAGTAAATTATTCCACTGGGATATTATTTTATATATATTGAGTATTTTAATTTTGTATATATATTTATATATAAATGCGATGAAAGCGTTTAAAAAGTAAAAAAGCAAACGCTATACAATATTGGACTTCTCATAAAATTTATATAAGAAAAGTTCTTAAAATTGCTCTCTATCTCTTTTCTTAATGACAAAAGCGTGTGATAGTCAAGCACTGGCTCATAATGGTCAAAAAAACCGACGAGGTCTCTACCATATTTTGTAAATATGCAATATCTACAAAATAGATCATTATCTCAGACATACAGTATATATCTATGTCGCCAATTCGTCTGTTGACAAAAATGCCAATTACTGAACTGGTTACGAGCTATTGAGGTAGGGGTGTTAATAAAATATTGTAATATCGGATTATGAAATACGGGTAAGCATAACAAACGGGCACACAGTCCACCTGATTGTAAGTGGAAGCTGTGGCCCATAAAAACTACATCTAACTTTCATTAAGATTCAAAATAGATATCGTACGTGGTAGAGCCATGCTGCAACTTTAATAGTAATATGGTTATAGCAAGAGCTTCTGTTAAACTTGAGTCGGTTCAATCCGGGAGGGACCACGCTCTCACAGAATACCAGCGTAAAGTAGCAGCTTAACGCTACAGTGTTTCGTATGGTGAGTGTAGAGAATCGGAGACGCTTTTTACTGGAAAGGGGGCATTCCATCTCAGTCCTTACGGGTGACAACGCATCCGGATTTTGATTCGTAATCGATAGACGTAGAAGTGTATATGGGTCACAGCAACCACTTACCACCAGGTGGACTGTGTGCCCGTTTGTCACCTTTATACTATGTAATAAAAGATATGTTGTCACCCTTGAGGACTATAATTGTTTTTATGATTTCATAAGCTGCTGTTTTGCGCTAGTATTCCGTAAAACGTTTGACCACGCTTTCACAGAATACCAGGGCCTGTTAGAGTCAATCCATTCATGCTATAACCACATTATAGCTGCAGTGTGGCTCTTCCACTTTAAAAGGCTTAAGACTACACTGTACTCATTGCATCGGAAAACATATTGTCTAGTGGGAATACAACAAAAACTTTATACCGCGTCTCGACAGGCTCGCAAGAGCACCGAGCGAACAATTCTAAACACGGACAGCATATTTTCACATACACATACGATAAATCACTCCTATATAAGATAGTTCTGCCATAGACGTCGCCTTCCATTAGCGGCAGTAGTTTGCGCAGGCCTTTTTATTCGAGCCAACTACTTAACAAGGCCGTTACAATAAATTCACTCGCAATGTACTCGAGCAACTCTGGCAGGCTTACAGTGCAAACGTCTCACACGAAGCACCGTCTGTACTTGTTAGGGAGATTCAGTTAGACTGATAATCGTTGGTTCAAAATAATCGGCGCTAGCAGTATAATATATTCAGCTAGTATTTTTATATAAGTAAGGGTAAAAATGAGCACACAGTCTATCCGATGAAGTGGCAAACTATATGTTAAGAAACCTGCTAGTTTGCGAGCATTGAAACAGATTAGAAAAGCTCTTGTCTAGCAGTATGAACTTCAGCACTGATTGAATGGAACATACTAGGTGATATTAATTTGTTTTATTCTTTATTGCATCCTTAGACAAAACACAAAGGGCGGATTTTATGCCTTGAGGCATTCTCTACCAGTCAACCCATGGAGTGGTGAGAATTTGACGTAGGTGTGGCAATATAGAATAAAATAATACAATACAAATGATAATTAACTATATAATATATACAAACTACTAATAAATAAACTATACATATATGATCCATCCTTACATATATACAAATATATAAATACATGCATATACATGCATATATACATATTTAAATACGTACATAGTTAGTACATACAAATGACTATGAATATATACGTCTTTTTTATATAGGTATATACCACATATATAAGACAATATATATGGTGGTGTATTGGTATATTATATATTGTCTTATTATTACGATTTCTGTGGTTGCAGTCTATATATATGTACGTACTTATACTTTTTACCTTTATATATTAGGATATCTTTGTAATGATAATTATTTTCATTACAAAGTTTTTATACGTGGTAGAGCCATGCTGAAGCTATGTTATGATTGTAGCACGAAGTCGGCTTGATCGAGAAAGGACTACGCTCTCACAGAATTCTAGCATAAAATAGCAGCTTAACGATAAATTAGCTTAAAGAAGAAATAATGCTGCTGTATTTCGTATGGTGAGTGTAAATAACCGGAGACCCTTATTACTGGAAACAAGCCATTCTGATTCAGATTTTGAATTTTAATCCGGGATAGATCTAAAGGCCATAGCATCAGGTGGACTGCGTGCACTCTCGTCACACTTATCCTATAGAAGGAACATAATGTTGACAGAATGTCAATATGATTTTTGTTCTTCATATAGAGGGATTTCATTTACTCTGAGATCTAACACAATTCTTCTTTAATTTTTGGACTCGATAATTATTTTAGGTACATACGAGTCAAATTCCGTCTTAAGTCGTGGCAGTCTTATTGGATTTTATTTTAAAGTGGCAAACTTGGTGTAGGTACCTTTAACATCTCACTCATCTCTCATTTTTTCATAAAGGCTACAAATACATAGATCACGTCAAAAAGTTATAAATAAGTAATAATGTCTAATGTTTACAAGAAATATATTTTGTTTATTAATTTACTGGGAGGAAGTAAACCATTTCTGCCTAGCAGTTCGTATGGGTTGATATCACCCTCTTTGGTGTCTATATCTGTCGCCAAACTGCATTACCCTGAAGTTGGGTGCAGTCAGGAGGACTGAAGAGTCGTCTGTTACTTTTTTTTGTAAATGAAAACGTCTAGAAGTTCGGACTAACTTCAGCTGTTCATTTTCATCATCGCTCATTCCGAAGAAACTTGCGATGCCATCCATACCATCTGGATGATTGGCGGTCCACCACTATGTCATTAACCTTGTGAATTTGACTACCACTAGTGATTTTTCCGGACCGATACGAATTAGGGACCTTAGAGAAAGAAGCCTACTCTTTTTTAAAGAGGCCGGCAACGCATCTGCAATTTTGCCCTGGTGTTACAGTGGTTCATGAAACGCGGTAGTCCCTTACCATTAGGTGAGCCGCGTGCTCATTTGTCCCTAACTTACATTATAAAA
>DWHP01000222.1:0-22482 GCA_018247895.1 Parnassius honrathi
GATTTACCCACGGTAGCTAACTGTGAAGGATGGTGGTGAGAATCACCGTTTAAATATCTATCGGTATGGGTCTTTTTCTATACACAGTATGGCTCAAGGTGTTATCAGGATTCCGAATTACTAATTAATTAGTAATTCTTTTTTTATACACAGTATGGCTCAAGGTGTTATCAGGATTCCGAATTACTAATTAATTAAATTTAAATTGCCTACCACACTTTTCTCTTGTCACACAATTAATCACCCCGTCATTCAGAGTCAGCCCTTACATACTTCTATTTCCGCAGCATTTCTACATTTCTACAATACTAAGACATTAATTTTATATTATTATTCATTAAATATCCACCTTGGTAAAATGTGTGAAAAGAATCATTTGTCCTGACAAGAACTAGCAAGAAACACATTGAGATTCCTTAATAAAATAAATTTAGAAGTATTAATTTCATAATATAATCACACGCCTTAAAATTTTGTGTCACTGGGTTCAAAACCGTAACGTCCTAAATAATGGGCTACACTGAGAATTGCCGCACGCGTCTTTATTGACACATTCTGACTGCACTTCCCGCAACGGAGTGAAGAGACTCATTTACTCTGTGTCCTACAATCAGGTTTTGTTTATTTTATTTTTATTTTTTTACTGTTTAATCGTTTAACATAATATTACCAATAGGAGGAGTTTTGGGAGATTTTCCCTAATATTTGGTCATCACAACCGAATAAGTATGTGAACGGAAAAGTCGTATATCATCATCAGGCCTTGACTGACCACTATTGGACACAACCCCTTTCTTGAGCACACAGTCCGCCTGATCGCATGTGGATGCAGCAATAAGTAATTTTATATAAGTCCTTCCGTCATATCTGAAATAATTTTCAGACAGGACAAAGTTCTACTACGCGTGCCTGTTGCCTTACTTAATATTACTTCTCCGAAATAGTTATGTTTGTCAGGCATATAAGTGGTTTTTACCTACAATGTTTTTCTACACCGCCGTAAACGTGAAAAATCAACACTTAAAATTGCAATTAACAGTTCAATTCGTGCCGGGAGGGATCGAACCCAAATTACTGTACTACTGTGAATTTACTCAGTACTATTATCGAAAGTCATAAAATAAGAAGTAACTGTTTCTATAAACGTAATAGCCTACTTTTGTAAGTATAGGTACTTATTAAAATTTCCTTCCATATTATGTAAATATACCTTTCTATTATTCTTAAAATAAAACGTAAAACACATATAATTTCTATACACAATTCACATTCGCTTAGCGTTAGTATTTTACCGTAATTAGTATAATTCGAGGGTATTACAAGCATGGCATTAATCCCCGCTGCTGCTTCCCACTTTGGTTGGTTAAATAACGGTCATACAAATACTTGCGACGAATTAAGCGCTTTTACCTACAGGGGTAATAAGTATTTCACTTTAAGTTTTCTTAACTTACACACTTTTACATCAATTTTGCCAACAGTAACTTAGTGGACAATTGTTTGATTTGTATCATTATACTCACGAAAGAGAGCCGTGGTAGCATTGAGGTTAAGTGCTCGGTATAAACTTAACACTACGTGAGGAACCCGGAAATTGTTAATTTTAAGTGCTGATTTACCTCGTCGTCAGGAGTGAAGCAAAACATACAGAGGAAACCTGCATGTTAAGAAAAAAAATGTTTCGAAGACATGTGCAGTTGGCATCACTCATAGGGGCAGTGCGGCGGGCTTTTCCTTACCCTAGAACATTCTCAGAAATGAGAGGAAGCCTGTGCCCAGCCATGGGACGTATACAGGCTGTAACTTCTGTTGGTACACGTACATGTGGTATATTTGCAGCAATTGAAATTGCAATTAAAAATTCTATTGATTTTAGCGGCAATCGAACCTGGTTTGCTAGGGTACTGTGAAATTTACGGCAATCATTCACTAGCTTTATATAAAAATTTTATATATTAAACCACTTTTAGACTCACTTAATTAACTATAAGCATATTTAAACATGTTTATAAACGCTTTTAAACCGTCAGTCAACTCAGAAGAAACCTCAGTAGCAAATTATTTTCTAGAGAAAAGAAGTGTTACAAATAAAGAAGTGAATGTTCGTCTACTAGAAAAATCATGAAATGGTTTAAATCTTATTGAAAGCAAAATTTCTGTTTTATTCAAAGGAATTCCTATAATGCCGCGATTCAACCGCAAGGGGTATATGTTTTAAAACGGAAATTTCAAAGCTTAACAGTAAAAGGAATAATCTACTTCCTCGGTAAAACTATGCTGTTGGAGTCTTTTTTTGCAACACACTTTCAGTTTGTTTCAGTTTATAATTAACAAATATTTACTTGCAGCATTTCTTTATCCGGGAAGAAAATTATTTTAATGATGTGTGAAAGAAAATCTTTTAGGATTTCGGTGTCATACAATCGAATAGCATATTTTATATTCAATTTAGATTACAATCAATTCTTACTGAAAGACATGTTTTAGTTTTAAAAATGGTTCGAAAAAACCTTTGTTCTGGGAAGAACCAGCAATACACGCAGCGGGACTTTTTTATAAATTAAATTATGCAATAAGAACTTCATGATATAATCACACAAATGAGCCTTAAATTTTTATTTGACTAGGCTTAAAACCCTTCCTGAATAATTAGCTGCACTGAGAATTTCTTGACAGAAAAGCCTAGTGTCTGATTTGATTTTAAAAAAATGTTAAAAAATAATATGAGGAGAAATGAACTTGCAAGCTAGAACAAGCCAAAAGAGCCTTTGGAAGGTTATCCAAAAAATATCGTACACAAACAATGACAAAATACCAGCCTCAGACTCGTTGACCGCTGAAAGTAAGCAATTGAAATCGGCAGCAAAATTAAATTTATATTTTTTATGGTGTAAGCAAAAGTATAGTAAAAAGTCAATAGAAATAATAACCAGAGTAAAGTCAACTTTACAAACTTAAGTTCTAATCCAAATTCATTCGTTCTTTTAAAAACTGATCAGAAGGAAGTCGAAGAAGAAATCATCTCACTTCATACTCGTTGTTCAGTTGGAGTAAATGGTATTACTGCTCTTAATTTAAAAGTTACAGAGAAATATTAGTACCACCGCACCGCTTACATTTATATTTAACCTCCGTTTTACAATTTTCGTCAATCGCACCCGATCCTTAAAAAAAGCGATCACTCAGACCCGTCCAACTACAAGTCCATCGCCATCACCTCCTTGTTCTTCATATGAGAAACCGTGAGGATCACTAGCTGATTAGAGACTGCCAATATGGTTTGGGTCGCACAGCTGGTGATAGATGGGCGGAGGCAACCTATGTATATTCATTTTTGGTCCGATCTGCGCACAACGAGCTTACAGTATCCTGAAGATTTAGAATGGTGTGCTTGCGTTTAAATTTTATTTTATTAATGAAAGGATCCCAAGCAGACGATAGCACCCACCTATCTTGTTTATTGAAGGACAATGTCCAAAATCACCCTGTGCAATAAAAGCATCGAACATACACGATAATTAATTATCTTTTTTATTATATTTGTTGCAAATACTTTTATAACTCGATCTAGCTGCATGCCAAAATGTACATTAAAAAGTATTCTATTCGACTAATAACATAAATCGTCGCCATCTTCGCCATACATCATGTTGTGTCGAAAATGATTAGGGATGCCCAATCGATTGTAATCGATCTATCGACTTTTCAATGAACTGTTGCATGTTTTTTTTATTCTGAATCATATTTTGAATTTATTTCGAATAAAGTGCAAATAGAAACTACAATAAAATAGTCAATCACCATTCCATTATTGTTATTCCCAGAAAGTATAATTTAAAAACCTACTATACCCAATAAATTAAAAGGTCATAATCGATTTATAATCAGTATTTCAAAAAACAATACTAAATTTTTCAGGACCTCTTTCCCGCTTCAATTATATAAAACATGCGACTAATAGAAACTCATATAAGTTACCTCTTTAACAATATTACCGGAAGGCAAGTATCAATATATGTGTGTATATACTGTATTATGTGTAAATCAACATTATATATGGCCGTGTAGTGGCGGTTGAGGATATCCACTACCGCATATCTTCCCGTGGGTGTCGTAAGAGGCGACAGACGGAGACAGGCAGGAGATGAACAGCTGCATCTTCCTGATCACAACAATACTATAATAAAAAACTCGCCAAGCGTGGCAAATATGGCAGATAGCCCTCCATGAGTAACAACGCAAACAAACGACCCCCAGTCTCCGACGACCCTGCTATTTCTGGCTATGGTGGCGACCATGGTATCGGCGGGGCGGGGGGTGCTAAGAATCTCCGGTGGAGGTTCGGTTGCCATCTACGACGTCTCGATCTGGCAACATATAACGCATGCACCCTGAGAACTGACGAGAACATACCGGAGCTGGAAAAAGAGGTAGAAAACTTGCGCTGGCATATTATTGGATTATCCGAGGTCCGAAGAGAGGGTCAGAACTCGGTAATCCTCGAGTCCGGCAACTCATTCTATCACCGAGAGGGCGACCATCTGTCTCAAGGAGGTGTCGGATTTAACGTCCACAAGTCTCTCGTCAACAACATGGTAAAGATTGGGAGTGTGTCCACGAGGGTCGCGTACCTGATACTCAGAATCACCAAACGGTATTCGCTGAAAATCATACAGGTTTACGCACCAATCTCGGCACAACCCTATAAGGAGGTGGAAGAAATGTATGAGGATATTTCTAGAGCCATGTATTCCTCTAAAACCCACTATACGGTGTTCGTGAGAGACTTCAACGCAATACTAGGCACAAGAGACAGCGGTGAGCTGAAGTTAGGGAAATTTGGAGTACGGCAACTGAACCCTTAGGGCCAGCCGCTGGCCGAATTTATGGAGAAAGAAGGACTCTTTATGATGAACTCTTTCTTCCAGAAGCGGCCCCACAGGACGTGTAACTGATCGAGCCCCAACGGTTCGAAAAAGAATGAGATTGACTTCATTATAACGACCAGACGTTTTGTTTAGTGATGTCTCAGTGATCGCGAGGGTGAAAACTGGCAGCGATCACCGAATGGTTCGAGGCACACTGAACCTAAACATTAAGTTGGAGAGCTCTCGTCTAGCAAAGTCAACACTCCGTCTCCCTCGTGTGCTAATCCACCTTAGACCCGAAAACTTTCAGCTTGAATTACGAAACCATTTCACGTGCCTAGAAGACTCCAATACAGTGGACGATATAATTGACAAGCTCGTGGAAACTGTCTATGCGGTCGAAGCTAAGTTCTGCAAGACTTGCCACAGAAGAACACAAAAACTCTCCGATCACACCGATGTTAGACGGGCGATGAAGCTGCAGTCGTCATCATATTTGTCAGCATACAGGCACCTGAATTGACAGATCTCCAAATGCATGCGGCAGGACTTACGCAACTTCAATACAGCTCATATTGAAGAAGCTATTGAGCGGAAACAGGGCTCCAAAGTCTTTGCCAGAGATCTGTCTGCCAGTAAAAGCCAACTGTCGAAGCTGAAGACTGAGTATTGCAAAGTCATTTCCGGGTCACCTGAGATTCTGAATGAGATTGAGAGGTTCTATGGGCAGCCATAATCATCATCGTTGGAGCCACACGCAAGTGCTAGTAACGATCCAAGAGCGAGTCTTATCCTACACTATTCCGATGATATCCCGGACGTCAGTCTGAGCGATATTAGAATGGCTCTCCAGCACCTTAAAAACGGCAGGGCCCCAGGCGAGGATACAGTGGAGCTTCCGAAACCGGTACTTGAATTCCTTCAGAAACTTTTTAATTACGTTCTCCGTGGAGACACCACTCCCGAGGCGTGGAGCAGAAGTGCGGTGGTTTTGTTCTTCAAAAACTACAGACCAATATTTCTTCTGAGCCGCATCTATGTGCTATTTCAGTCATTACAAATCGTCTCGGACGTAGAGTTGACGACTTCTATCCTCCCGAACAAGCCAGTTTCCGAAAAGGCTTTAGTACCATAGACCACATACACACCCTTCGGCAAACTGTACAGAAGACCGAAGAGTACAATCTGCCACTTTGCCTGGCGTGTGTGGACTATGAGAAACCCTTTGATTCCGTCGAAATTTTGGCGGTGCCACAGTCTCTTCAGCGGTGCCAAGTTGACTGTCCGTATATCAAAGTGCTGAGGTTGTGTGCTGTTTGTACAGTAGGGCTACGATGGCTCTCCGAATACAGAACCAGAGTACAAAACCTATCCAACTGCAGAGAGGTGAAAGACAGAGTGACGTTCTATCCTCGAAACTCTTCACCGCTGCATTGGAAGACGTTTTCAGGCTACTGGACTAGAAAGGATACAGTATTAACAACAATTGCGAATACATCACTCACCTTCGATTTGCCGACGATATAGTCCTTTTGGCAGAATCACTGAAGGACTTTAGCACTATGCTCAATGACCTCAGTGGTGTCTCGCAACGGATAGGTCTTAAGATGAACGTGGACAAAACAAAGATCATGTTCAATATTCATGTCACACCTATGCCGGTAGTTGTTGGGAGCTCTATGCTCACAGTTGTTAACGAGTACGTTTACCTGGGACAAATAGTCTGACTAGGTAAGTCCAACTTCGACCAAGAGGTCAATCGACGGATTCAACTCGGCTGGGCAGCGTTCGGGAAATTGCGTTACTTCTTCTCATCAGATATGCCTCAAAATCTGAAAACGAAATTGTACAACCAGTGCTTGTTGCCAGTGATGACATATGGGACTAAGACGTGGTCCTTCACTGCGGGCCGTATGAGGACGCTCAAAGTCGCTCGGCGAGCTATGGAGAGGGCTATGCTCGGGGTTTCCCTGCGTGATAAACTTAGAAATGAGGATATCCGCAGTAGAACCAGAGTGACCGACGTAGCCCAACGGATTAGTATGCTAAAGTGGCAATGGGCCGGCCATATAGCACGAAGAACCGACAACCATCGGGGAAAAAAGGTTCTCGAGTGGCAACCTCGTACCGGTTGGCGATGTGTAGGGCGACCCCCACTAGATGGAGTGATGACCTGGTAAGACACGCAGGAAGTCGATGGATGCAGGTGGCTCAGGACCGTGCTTCGTGGCATAACCTGGGCGAGGCCTATGTTCAGCAGTGGACTTGTGAAGGGCTGTAATGATGATGATGATGATGACTTACATATTAATAAGTAATGAACAACACATAACAAATTTATATAACGACAAACATAGAAGACGGCAAAAATATTAACGAAGCTCAACACAAATTAGTTAAAATATATATCCGAAAATCATTCAAACACGTGTGACGACTACCAATCATTCTGAAAGCATAATCTTGACCCTTTGCTCTGCGTAAACAGAGAAACCTATAGACAAATTGACGCCTTCTTTCGCATTCGCACACGAAAAAGGTAGATTTAAGCATTTGTCTCGAATAGAAATGATACAGAGCGGTGTGATTGTTTTCCCTTTCTACGTGCATATTTTTTGACAGTTCATGAAAATTTTGACAGTTCGTAGCGATCTAAGGAGTTTACAAGTTGGTTTAAGTGAAAAAAAAAAGTGTTTTGTGAGCTTAAGATTGGTGAATCTTGTTCATTTCAGTTCTTAGAACAATTAAAGCTTTAAAAATGGTTAGATGTAGTGTATTAGGATGTAAAAGTGACAGTGAACGTAAACTCACCGGTATATTATTTCACTCGTAAGTATAGTAGTACATTTTATCTGGTATTACGTATAAAATTCAATTGTTATTTTAAATTTCTTTACAGAACTATATAAATATACGTTTGAATTTTTATCTAAATATGTTTAAAAGTCATAAAGATTATTGTATAACATAAAACCTAGTTCAAAACATCTTTATCGTCCTTTCTCATTCGAGGCCACGCTAATCATTAGTCAATAGGTTGCTCTATCTACGTTGCTCTGCTTACATTACTAATTTGTTAACTGTTAACTGTCAACTCATTTGCCTGTACTGTGTTCACTCCATAGGTAAGAGTGTATTAAGCTGAAAGTATAATCTTTTTTATGTTTTCCATCTACGTCTTTGAGGGTATGATGATCAGATGAATAACCGTTGTAGTAACTTATGGGCAGGAGTTTTGGCAGGAACTTGTCTTCCGGCAAATTGCAGCTCCAGTATTTATCGCTTGAATAACGATTTGTAGTGTATGTCAAATACTTAAAAGTGGTGCGAAAAAAAAATATGTTGGGTTAAGCTAACTTCGTCGTCCCTCAAAAATTTCGCAACATGACACTTGAGCATATTGTAAAGAACTTTTCGGACAAAGCCGTATGTCTAAGATTTTTGCCTGTCTTAATTGGCGTATTACGACAACAACGTCTCTACTAACTGTCAACGTCAATGTCATTGTCATGTCACAGCTCAGCGACAATTGCTTTCGTTATATATTTACAATACTCTTTGGACAATTGCTTGTTTTTACTGTCGTGTTATCGTGTAATTTAATCGATCATAATTTTTAATTTAAATGCAATTATGTAGTTCGAACTAAAAATGCCTGCGACGATTATAGAATGTGTGCTTACGCAAAAATTAGATACTGTTTTGTTATTGAAGTGGTTGAACAATGAATCCATAGAGGTGAATACTTACAATAGTTTTACGATTGCCCATTTGTTTTGTTTTTTTTCTTGAAAATTACACTTTTTTTTTTCAGGATGCACCCGAAGATTGTATTTTACATTGTTGCAGCAAGAGCGAATTCGTCGCCTATTTTTTGACATATGTAAGGACTCAAACTGACAGGTAACCATTAGTTTATCAACAATATAAATAACGGCGTTCATGTTCACCTGGTTCAGCCTGGTATATAAAACTTGATTTATTTTTGTTTCGACATGTTTTTTTTTTGTTTTAATCCTCAAATAATAATCAGGTTAATCAAGCTAATTAAAAGTTTTTGAAAAGAAAAAATGACATCAAATTAGAAATTAAAAATAATATATCAGACTAGATAGATATTGCATATATATAGACAAAAAATTTTTTTGGTTGTAGAAATAAATAAATAATTTTAAATTCATCGTTTTTAAATAAATATATTCTTAATGCTACTTCATTTATTATTCTCTAATAGCATTACTCTTCAATAAACTAAAGTATTTGTATAGTATAGTGGTATTTGTTTCATTTACAGTCATTATTCTTAAAACTATGCTACGGGAACAGATTGTGAAATAACACAGTAGTTAAACAATCAAAATGTTAATATAATACTCACTGGACAATGAAATAGTTAGAGACATCATTCAGATTAACACAAAAATATATAACAAGTGGCTAAATTAAAAAAATTGTAAAACCGACTTAAATATAAATAAAATGAGAACATCTGATGATGTAGTTGAAGTTAATCAAATATGCATTATTAAGGATAACTCAAAAACTACTAGTCAAATCATGACCAAAATTATATGGGACCAAATGGCCAGCTTCCAAATAAAAAAAGAATCATTGAAATCAGTTCACCTTGAAAAGAGTTCTGAGTTTGAGTTTCACACAAAAAAATACAGGTGAATTGAGAACATTCTCCTTTTTTGAAGTCAGTTGAAAATGAAACCAAATTTTAGAGGAAAACAACAAAATGAAATAAAATCTTATGTATGGTATATTATTTTTGAATAAAAGCAAGGGATTTATATTGTATTATTTGCATTAGTTTGGTGCGATCATACCAAATGGGTATAATATAAGTAGCACATTTTGTGGTTTTCATTTATCAGTCCATCAAACAATCTGTTGCACACTTCATTAACATTTTAAGATACTATTTAAATTGTAAACAACATATTTGTTTTATAATTTAATCAGTTTTGTTTTAAACCACCAAATATAAAAAAAATTGTTTTACTAATTCTTTAACACAAATTAATTTATCTCTAAATTTGCTTTATACAGTCTTATTGTGGAAATAAGAAAAGCATAGCAAAAAAGTATTTGGAGCAGTATGGCAGACATTTGATTTTTAAATAAATTTTAAATGTTATGAAATTTAATTTGAACTTTATTATCATTATTCAATTTATGTTAATTCAAAAATTGCATTATTAAAATAGTTTCAACTAAGTTTTGGTTTTCTTTTTTATTCTCATTATCTTAAACAATTTGTATATGTTTAAAATTGAAGATCTACCACAAGGAACTTGCTTTGAAACATCTTTTCTCACACCTTGTTATCTGAGTAGTTTACCATTCATATTCACTGATAATATCACATATCTACATCCTAATTATATGTTACATGATTTATTTTTCATTTCATTTATGTTTTTTAATTAAAGCCTGTTGCTGCTAATTTGAATAATAATAAATTCATTGTATTTTAGAGTTCTTATTTTTTTTGTTTTAGTATTTTGCAAACAAACAGCAATGCTGTACAATTACTCCAACAACAAGCTACTCCAGAAAAGATATTATCTAAACAAAAACACAGAAGATCAGTCAGTGATCCAACTAGTGACACTGATCGCACAACGGACAGTCTCAGTGCGAAAACCAATCATCAACTTAGCCATGAATCGCCTAGTAAAGATCGAAAAAAGTCTGGACGAAAAGTCAAAACCAAATTATTTCCTGATGACAAAAGTAAAGACTTATCTATTTCATCAGACGAATCTAGGCTTAGTGGTGGTGTGAACAGACTAATCCTATCGAGTACACCAATAAAAAATGGTTACAAAAATGAATACCCAAGTCTACTTTCGAGTCCTGTTACTCCAAATTTACGTAGTTTTAGAGACAGTTATGAGAGATGTGATACGCCTCGCCTATCACATAGACATTCAAGATCTCAAGAGAAGAACATTAGTTTAGGAGATTTCTTAGTTAATGTACAACCTAAAAGTAGTAAGAAGAAACGCAATAAAAATGTGTCTGATGAAAATGATACAGACACAAAAATAGAATTGGATCTGAGTAATTCTGAGATTTTTCCCGAGATTGGTGCAAGAAAGTCTAGTTCATTGAGATTGGAGCGGCGAAGAATAAAACCGACTAATTTAGATAAGAGTTCCAGTCAGAAAAGTTTCTCCTTAAATAGTTTTAATGCTGAAACTTTTCAACAATCCTCTCCATTAGCTTTGGAAAATAATGCTGCATTCAAAGAACAGAAAATACAGCCTAAGGAATTTTCCAAAAGTTTTGAAGTAGAAAGGAGTATTTTGAAGCAAGAACGGCATAAACTTATGGAGAAATTTAACATTTTAAATACATCTACATCACAAAGCTTGACCTCAACTCCCCAAATAAAAGTTACACAAAAAGAATGTTGTGATTTCAAACAATCTTATGTTACTGCCGATATAAATAAAGTTGTTTTTAAAGATCAGATAGATACTTTGGCTGAAATATATGACACTCTACTCAAAAATAACTTGATCCTTAGTTTAAATATAGAAATATACTTTTTAATATCTATTTTACTTTCCAAGCAATATGAAGAAGACTTCACAAAAGTGGAATTGCAGTTAGATGAGAAGAATATAAGTGAATGCTTATTAAAATCAATACACAATAGTACATATTTTGCTGTTAAATCTTTGTGGTATCTACGAACAATATTGGAAGTTATCTTAGATAAGAATTCCCTAAAAATATTGGGTGAAAATAAGAAAATCCGAAGTTTTTATCCTGATTTAGCCAAATTCCTTCTCAATTCATATGGACTGAAAGTTGAAGCAGAAAATAACCAGGAAAAGACCAAAGGCGTTAATGAAAGCAGAGGTTCAAATGGAGTGATCTGTTTTAATTTTGAAACCGATAATGCGGAAAATTTTCCGTCAGTATTGAGTTTTCAGAATTTCAAAAAACAAAGGGACATGTTTTACGAAATTTTGAGGTAAGTTATATATTTTCATTTTCAGCAATTTCTTTGGGGTTTTCTTTTTCTAGTTACAACCTTTCCCTCAGATATATTTTGCTTTTTATATACAACCTTTACTTTAATACAGCCCATCAAAAGTTAACTACTAAGCATAGGCCACTTCAATAGATTGCTTCACAGGGAGAAATTTTATCATAGTTGCAGTAACCTTGGCATGTGGGTCGGCATCTGCAGCTTGTTATTATTTTGAGTTACGATCAGGAATATGCTGCTGTTCATCATCTTCTTATTCGTCATCTTTTACGTGGTAACGCCAGCTTGATGGGGAAGGACCATGCTCTCACAGAATACCAGCATAAAATAGCAGCTCAATGATGCTGTGTGTCATATGGAGAGTGTACAAAATTGGAGACCCATTTTACTGGAAATGAGGCATTCGATCTTCATCCTCATGGGTGACCATGCATTCTCATTTTGATTTGTAATTGAGGATAGATGTAGATGTCTATGGACCAGAGTAAACACTTATCATCTAGTGGACTGTGTTTCTCACCCTTATGATATAAAAAAAATTCTGTTACATTTCTCTCTGCCGCCTCTTACAACGCCTAGGGTATGATACGGTATGATAGTGGATCCTCTTACGCTGCTGAATATTTACTTCTGGAAGTTCAATTTAATAATGAATGTATACACCACTATTCTCTTCTCTATGAGATCAAATTGTAATTCTGGAAGAATTTATAAATATTTATTTTTGTTAGGTGGTACCAAGATACGCAAACATCTGGAGGGACGAGAACTACTTTTAAAGCGCGTATCAAAACCCTGATATCTTCAGGTCCGACTGCAGCCAATCACGCGCATTTGGCAGCCCTGTTCACGGCGCACATGATTGCAGAATGTCTACCACCTACCATACAGGTTGGGTGTTTTTATCATACTCACAGATATCTAAAGTATCTATACCACAATTAAACTAACACGACGTCTATTTGAATACGCATCACGCAAAAACCTATGAACCGATTTGAATGGAACTTTTACTGGCACATAGCTGATGTTATAAGGAGTAATTTAGGCTACTTTTACTTTAGGGTTGCGCGAAAAAAAATACCACGCTGTCGAAGTCGCGGGGAACAGCTAGTAGATAATAAAATTGCTTATGTGTAAGTTAAACGGGTACAAATGCGTATATTGAAAGTATACAAGAACAGTACACACAGGTCGGGACTGATCGCGTATAGTTTCAATTTGTTATGAGCATAACTATTTTTAGAAACTATACATGGTAACTATACACGCTTAAACTTTAAGCGAAAAACATACTGCACTGGTTAAAAACATACATCGAGCTTAAACGCGATACAGTGTTCCTATGTTATTAATGTGTGTAGATAGTATTTGTATGTTATACAAAATAACACTAATATTATAATTAAACTTATAATTACTTTCTGTTCATCTGACAATTCCGTGATAAAAATAAAAAATAATAGGAAATGTACTATGTAGATTATATAAACTTATAATGACTAATATTGACCCTTGAAGTTACTTCTGGAATAGATTCGGCCTGCGGGATGTGCAGCACCTTCGCCTTTGCGTAGCTACGGTGGGCGGAGACTGCTCTCCATCCGCGCCTACGGATTTACAAAAATACTCTAGGGGTAGGGCAGACATGACTACGTAGAGTCGGGCCGTGTTAATTCAGTTTTAGAATCTGTCGAAATGATTCAACCAATCATGTAATTAACTGTATTTCCGCGATCACCACAGATTTTACCGAAAATTCGAATTATCTTATTACTATCCTACGAAATTACGCATTATTATATTTAATTATGACAATGAATGCCGTAAAAAGTACTCGTATGTGTTAAATTCACAATTAATTGTATTTCAGATCCGTTGTCACACCTAGTAGTAGCAGAACTAAGATGGAAAGCCTGTAATTATACTAGCTATCTCTACCCTTCAAATCAGGACACACAGGGTTCTGCTGTGTCCTGTTATTTTACGCTTGTATTCTGTGAGAGCGTGGTCCCTCCCCGGTCGCGCCAACCCATTCGTCCTACTACCATAATATATAGCCGCAACGTGGCTCTACTACGTATATTTATAGCTGCACCGTGGCCGCAGAGGTGAACCGAAACCGAAAGTTGGCAACAAGATCATTCTGATAACATATTTAAATAATAAAAACTGACTTTGCCAACTCGACCGCCAAGCGTGGCAACTACGAAACGTAGCCTCCGCACTAAGCAGTATTTTCGCATGGCCCGTGTTCAGCAGTGGGTTTTTGATAGATTGTAATAAATAGTGAATAAAAGAAGCTTTACTGTTACTGTCACAGTCTATTAAAAGTTCACAGCTGAAATCCTCCACTAAAGACTTGGTTTTCCTCTGTCACAACCGGCGACCACGAGAATATAATAGATTGTGATATTACAATAGATATTGTTTTATTCAATATAGATTATATTTAATTTATATCGAACGTCATTTTTTACTTTTACCAGTTCCGAAAAAAAGCCTCTGTCTCCGGAGAAATAAATCGAGCGGCACTTTAATATTCCTAAACCGACACGACACGGTAAACAAAGTCGAAAATAACCATTATTATTACTTTATTATTCAATTATGAAAGTATAAGCACACGAGAAAATTTCATTTTCCGTTTCTTCAAACACGCGTTTAATTAATTTAGTATTTGCATTCTGTGTTACAAAAGACTACAAAAAACTGCTGTTAACCGCACTACCCTTTCGGGATCGATAACCTTCTCCTTTTTACAGATAGCTTAGGGCAGCTGGGTCTAAGATGTCCTTTTTCCCCACAGCCATAGCACCTAGGGCTGTATCCTTTATTGCAGTCGCGAACTGTAGCTACCGCAAACTCCCTGACGCGGTGGGAGCGAAGATCCTGCTGTACGGCTTCCACCTCCAGTGCATGGGCCAGGGCGTCCTTGAGTGTCCCGTGGTGTCCAAGCCTCACAGCAGCTCTGACTTCAAGGTCGCGGATGCCGTCGATAAATGTCTGCACCAGGTTCCGTTCAATGAGCGCAGGTACAGACCGGTATGCCTTTCGCACCAGCTTCTCCACCTCAAGAGCCCACTGTTGCAGGCTTTCGTTGTTGCGTTGCACGCGATCCTTAAGCTGCGCACGAAAGACGTGTTCCAGGTGAGCGTCGCCATATCTTGCCTCCAATGCCTCAAGGAGCTGCTCATAAGTCACTTTCTTACCGAGAGCTTCCAACACTGTTAAGGCTTGATCGCGCAGGCCTAGGGTGAGTGCAGTCATGGCCTGACTTTTACTCCAGCCGTTCGCCTCCATGACAGCCTCGAACTGGATTTTGTAGGCTGACCAGGAAGATGTCCCGTCGAACGGTAGCACCTTGAACCCCCGTAGCGAAGGTGTTGTAGCTACTACGGGAGCTGTTGCGGCAACCCGATTGTTCACTTGAACGTGAACGTTAATACCATAGACCATATGGAACTGAATAAACGAAGTAAAATGTTGTCGCTTAAATTTACCATTGCAATGGGTACGGAAATAATTTGTTTTATTTAGTTTGTTGTGGTTCTCATCTTATTGCTATTAAAACGTAATAAGGAGGCGGAGAAAAAGGGAAGGTATTAATTCTTTCTACAAAAAACCTGCGAAACTTATTGACGTATGAGGCTCTGCCGGCTAACATTTAACAGAAAATCCATCCAAAAACAGTTTAATATTTAGGAAGCAGTGACAGTTGAATAGGAGAGTTACACACTGCAAGGCTTAAAAGATCTTAGTCTTATAAAAAGCCCATAATAAAGAGAAAATTACGCTAAATGAAAAAAAACTTGTTTGTGCAGTAAAAAAGGTCTCCGGTACTCTACAGTCACCATACGAAACACAGCAGCATTAAGTTACTATTTTACGCTGCTATTCTATTAAACATTTTAAGATTATTTAGTAGCTTATTATATAAACGTGCACACATGGATAAACAGCTTTTATTATATTAACTTATTCTAAGATTATCACTTAAAATTAGTTTGTAGGGATTTTGCCTGCTCCGAGGATTTACATCATCTGCCGTGTTAAATAAATATTTATGCTTCCATACGAACATATAATATTTTATAAATATAAAGACATGGTAGGGGTAATAAGTCAAGTTTTTTAAACACCTGTTGACATGATTCAATTGGCTTAAGCACACATATTGCTCTGACGCTTTTTTTTTTGTGGACTAAATGCTCTATTTTGAACCGTGCTGTTACCACAGATTATAAATCTATAGCGCAGTATTGACTCTACGTATGCATGGTAGGACAGAACAGCCGTTTTTATGTTTGTTACACTGTTTAAATATTTAAGAGCGTACGCAAATTTATTTAATTGATATATGTCTGTGTCTCATGTTTGTCTCTTTTTTGCGTTATTTTTCGTTTCATCAATTCACAACGATTCTAAAGAATTTTCGGTTCTAAATATATACAAATAAATACTTATAATAAGCTGTCCAAATGGTTCGCCATTTATTAGAATTTGGAAGTAATAATTGAGGAGTAATTATTGATAATTTTATAGACAACAGGTAATTAAAAACACGCGTATAATATCTTTATTGCCGTAGTTTTATGTAAAGATTGCCGTTTTTGATTTCATAAACGCACAACACAAATTATTTCAATTAGTTTAATGTTACTCGCATAGGTAATTATTAGATATTTTTGCAACTTTTGCAAAGTCGAGTCTCTTACATATTACAATTAATTGCGGATTTAAATTACCAACTTAATTTAATGTAATACTTTCTAAGATAATTTTATTAAAATTTGATTCGAAAAATAAAGTGGCAAACGAGAAGACCGTCTAGATAATGCTTAATGGGTGCTATGGTGCATAGAAACTCACACTCACACTAATTCTCGATTTTTCGTGTTATCTTCTTTATTATTCATATCTTTGTCAATTGACTGTCTCGTTGATCCAGTGGTAGTAAACGTGATTGCTGATCATAAGGTCCCGGGTTTGAATTCAAAGTATTTTCTGTCAAGAAATTCTCAGAAGAAGCCAAGAGTCAGGAAGTTGGCAGTGTTTCACCACCGTGCCTAGGAAAGCACGTATAGCCGTTGGTCTTGCGCCTGATCTCTGTCTGATCGTGTCGGATAGCCGTTCAAAATTCGGTCTGGAGTGTATCATTATTAAATTCTCAATTAACAATCAAAATTCAGGTTCGATTTCATAACTAAGAACTAAAGGGTCATGTCTCCTTAACTCACCATACGAATTACAGCAGCACTATTCTACCTATCTAAAAGGGACTAAGCTCCTTTCTTGAAGATTCCTAAGTCGTATCGGTTTGGAAAAACTGCTAGTGCTAATCGATTCCACGTAGAACCTTGCCAGGAAGAAAACTATTCGTAAATCTCACAAGGTTAGACCGTCCAGCAAACTGAAGGTGTATGTTAAATGGTGGGATTCGGTGAGTGGTGGGTGCCTGCAGACCAATATAGTATATAGCTGCAATTAGATTAACTTGGGTTTCCTGGGAATCTTGTGTCTAAAAGTGGTAAAATCACAATAATAGTAATTAATAATTTCTTGCTTCGAAAACCATTAGGTTCGTTTCGCTAAAACCATTAAAACAGTTCCCGTTAAATCAATGATTAAACATAACTAAATAAAACTGCTAAAACAGTAGTCAATTAATTACTATAGTGTACACACAGCCTTAATATAGGTAAGTCGTTAGAAGTATATCAGTGATTGTTGGAAAGTGAAAGTAGAGCAAATTGTTTCTACGTCCCAAATAATTTAAATAATAATACGTAAGCGGCTATTTGTTTTTGTAATACACTTTAATACAATACTATCATTTTTATAGAATATGTGTGACAAACGAGTACACAGCACATCTGATGGTAAGCAGATGCTATGACCTATAAACTATTACACGTGGTAGAAACACGCTGCAGTTATATTATGGTTGTAGCACGAATGGGTCGGCTTGACTGGGGCAAGATCACGCTCACACAGAATACCAGCGTAAAATAGCAGCTTAATGCTGCTTTGTTTCGATTGGTAGGTGTAGAGAAACGGAGATCCTTCTTACTGGAAAAGAGTCATTACATTTTAGTCTTCAGGGTTGACAACGCATCTGCATTTTTCTTTCTAATTGAGAATAAATGTAGATGTCTATGGACCACAGCATCCACTTACCATCAGGTGAACTGTGTGCTCATTCTATAAAATAAATAAAATAAAATAAAACAGACACATATATCTTTGATTATGTAACAAAATGTAGATGCATTGTCACCCCTGTGTTCTTAGACAAATGTCACGTTTCCAGTAAAAGGGGTCTCCGGTTCTCTACGCTCACCGTATTGAACACGACAATATTCAGCTGCTATTTTACGCTGACGTTCTGTGAGAGTGCAGTCCTTCGCCGGTCCAGCCGATGCACTCGTGCTGCAACCGTAATAGAGCTGCAGTGTGACTACCACTTTATAACGATACGTGGAAAGAAATATTTTTAAACATCGTAAAGAAATTCATTACACTTTTGTAGATCTATTCATATATTTATCAGTTGATGCAGTTAAGATAATCTAATAATAGGCAGCTATTTGCTTTTTAATTCTAAACCTACCTTCAAAATATTTAGCCGCTGATTTACTATAAGCCTGAAAGCTTTGTTTGAAAAGAATAAGGGTAACAAACGAGCAAGCAGTCCACCTGATGGTAAGTGGATACTGTGGCTGATAGACAGCTCCATTTAACCTCGATTAAGAATCAAAATTCATCAAGACATCCCTGAGGAAAAACATAGCAGCATTAAGCTGCTATTTTACGCTGGTATTCGGTGAGAGCGTGTTCCTTCTCCGGTCGAGCCGACCCATTCATGCTCCAACCATAATATAGCTGCAGTGTGACTTTACCACGTACAAAACATCGCTATGAATTATTTTTAGGAACCAATCATATCACTAGCAAAAATCAACGTACCTGGTGGGAACGCGTTTGGCTGCGGTGTTATAAGCGGGTTTCGAACTTGTTTCCTTCCGAGTCCGAATGTTTGTCCATTTGCAATTATGATAAATCTAAATGCGAAGTGCTTAAACTGTGTTAAAGTGTTAATTACTACAAAATATAATAACTAGAATTGTTAACCGTCTTACACATTTTGTAATCTCTTTGATGCATTTCCAAATAATTTATTTAATGAACAGTTTAGTTGCTATGTTTTACAACAAAGAATACTTCTCGAATAACATGTTGGAAAGAAACCGTTTACGTCACAACCTAGCTGAACATAGGCTTCCCCTATAGATTGCCTCATAAGGAGGATATTCACCACAGTTGCCATCCTTTGCAAGCGAGTTCACAAGCGCAGTTTATTTTTTATTTTTAGTCGTTATTAGGAAAACGCTGCTGCCCATCTGATTTGTTTCCCTCTGTCGTCTCTTAAATCCACGGAATGATATGGAGCAGTGGATAATCTTACACAGTAAAAAAAAAAACAATATATCATAAATTTATAACATTTTATTTTGGTTTAAAAGAACTTTTCCATTTAGAGAATCAGTGTAACAAATACAAACAGTATTAGTTTGTATTTACTACACGCACCCACCCGGCTAATTCCACATAAAATTCATAACATATTTACATTGGTAAGGTAAAACGGGTAAATACAAGAGTCGATAGGAACATTATCGTATAGTGCTTCACTTCACTTGTGAAATTCTACTAGCTCTTAACTTTGTTTTATATAGCGTGTCATAATGCGGAAATAAATAGTGCACGTTCCACACTTGCTATCTGCTTATATTTAAATAAAAAGAAAACAGTTATTACAACGTTAATTAATTGAGCAAACTTGTATTCTGTTTTCATGTTATGAAAATATATAGAGTAATCCTGTCCGACCTATCAAATATCAGTACCTATCATAAATTCATAACTTCAAACAAGTGCTAAAATTAAAAATTTCCTACAATCAACTTCAATATAAATGAACTGAGAACCTCATCAATGTATTCGAAGTCAATTAAATACGCATTAATAAGGATAACTCAAAACTACTGGTCAGATCTTGATCAAATTTACATGGGACCACACGAGAAGCGCCAACTTTCAAATAAATAAGGAATCATCAAAATTGGTTCATCAACAAAAAGTTAAGTTCTGAGGTAACACACATAAAGAATATACAGTCGAATTGAGTACCTCCTCCTTTTGGAAGTCGAATATTACAGCCTATTAAAATTCCTTGACACAGTTACCAGGCTTGGCAGGCAGGTTTTTATTCCTTAATGGTTATTAGAAAGCCGCTACTGCCCATCTCCTCCCTTGTTTTCTCTCTGTCGCCTCTTAGGGCACCCACGGGACTATGTAGAGTAGTGGGTACTCATACACCGTCACTACGCGATAGTGCATTCATTATATATAATATATAAATAAATCTACATATATAAAAGAGCCGAAGTAGCTCAAAGGCCAAGCGTTTGCCGTAAATTTCACAATACGACCGACACGTACTAAATCCCCGGCAATACAAAATTGAAATTGTGTATAAAAATTTAGTGCTAATTTACCATACATTTTAAACGAAATATCATGAATAATATGTAGTAACAAAATACCTTGACATATGAAGTCTGTAGCGGGCAGTGGGCCAGTGCGTGGTTTTCCTGCTTCAAAACCGACAGAAATCAGAGCCCAGTAACGAGCCGTTTTTTGGTCTCTAATACAATGACATATACAAAAAATCGGAACTGGAACTTAGACTTGGAACGGTGGCCAGTCTGAGCATGGACTAGCCATCGACGCAGGACAGGATTATACTGCCCTAGTATAGGCGCAAGTACAGGTGCACTCTCTATTCCCTCAATCTTATAATTGAATGGAACGGCAACTTGACACGACCGAAGATCAGACGTAGATTGTACGTGTCAACTCTGACGCGTGACTTGAGTTTATTCCTGAAAAATGATTGTCTTAAAAATATACAATAAGCAAAGAAAGTAAATAAATCTATCCATCAATTACCCATCCATTACCCATCCATCCATTATGGCCTATAAAACTCCACTACTGAATACATATGCCTCTGCCATAAATTGCCTCATGAGGAAGATTTTGCCATAGTTGCCACGCTTGGCAGGCGAAATGCCAACCGCCGTTTTTTATTATTTTGATTTATATCATCAGAAACATGCTGTTGTCCGTCTTCTGTTTTAATTTCCCTCTATCTCTTCCTACGACACCCACGGGACCGTATGGTGTAGTGGACATTCTTACACCGCCACTACACGGTTAACGAAACCGTATATTTATTTATATTGATGAAATATATTACATAAATTATTTTATATAAAAGTATAGGTATGACTTATGTGACCTTAATCATTGACGTTTGATAGTGTACATGTATACTGAACATAGAATACTATAATACACAATAGAATGGCTGTTAACCTTATTTTGTACGAGGTAAGGCGTCACCGGGAGCGCACATACAAGCAATTACGTCGTATTATCGGTTAAACATTACTATAAACCCGATTCGCTGTGTTGACAGACGGATTTTAATATATATTTATTTGTAAATAGCGTGCAATTTGGCATTTTCTACATAATTTGCATCCGAAATTTGGAAACGATTGTAACGTCAACACACATCTCGTGTTGACATTTATACGTGTGAATTGACATTTTGTAGCATTTTAGTGGCTACACGAGCTCCGCCCACTTCCCTGTTCTATTATATATGTATATATTTTATGATACTAAATACTATTGTCAAGTTTTAGAGACAAGTGTTCATGCTGTCATGCTATCACGTTAGCCCCATTACGCTTCCCAGACATTTAGAAAAACGAAGAAAGAGAGAGAGAGAGAGTGACGAAAGAGAGAGGGTAAATGTGAACTTGGCGCTGAGCGGGAAGCATAGTGCTTCCCGCTCAGCGCAGAGAGTTACGCAGAGAGAAACCATCACGGCTCTATTTTAGTTAGCTCTTGATTATACTACCCATGAATTTTTCACACCGTGCGCTATGCTATGAAACGATTCTTATAGAGTAAACTCCAATAATAACATTTATATCGTAACCGTTATTGTATCTTACTGAAAAATTCATAAAATTAATTTTTCTTATAAAATTAGCAAATGATGTTATGGAAAGAAGTTATAAATTGAACTATGTCAAAACGTATGATTTTTAGTATAAAATGTTAAGCCTCCTGATACATATCACGAGTGTGGACTCGGCTTAATGTTTAAACACGTACTGTAACTAGAATCTCGTCTTTGAATTTTTAAGTACATAGGTATAGCTTTAAGTTTATTCTCAGTTCCTAAACACGCAGTGAAAGAGCATGTGAAAATTTTATGCAACAAATAAATTCGTTTCACGTATTCGGATAGCGTTAACTCTATAACGTGTGCGCGTGTGAGTGCGTGTGCGTGTGTGTGTGTGTGTGTGTGTGTGTGTGTGTGTGTGTGTACGCGTGTGTGTGTGTATGAGTGTGTGCGTTTTAGTTTCATCATTATCATCAATACAGCCCTTTACAAGTCCACTGCTGAACATAGGCCTCCACCAAGGTACGCCACAAAGCACGGTCCTGAGCCATCTG
>DWHP01000223.1:0-22479 GCA_018247895.1 Parnassius honrathi
TAGTATATGAAATATATATTTATGTATATTTATCATTTCCTTTTATATATTTATTCAGCCCAACCAGATGAGAATACACTACTAATGCCCCATATTAGTAAAAATATAAAAATAGTGCTGTTACTGAGATCCTATACCCACTTTTAAATTGCACCATCAGAAAGGTGAGATCATAACAGTCACCTAGGTCTTTATGAGCTCTTTCAAATGAGGTCAAACACGATCGTCCTATCTAGTGGCGTCACTGAGATCCTATATCCCCCTTCGTATATCACCATCAGAAAGGTGGGATCATCACAATCACCTAGGTCTTTATAAGCCCTTTCAAATGAGTTCAAACACGATCGTCCTATCTACTGGCGTTACTGAGATCCTATATCCCCCTTCGTATATCACGATCAGAAAGGTGAGATCATCAAAATCACCTAGGTCTTTATAAGCCCTTTCAAATGAGTTCAAACACGATCGTCCTATCTAGTGGCGTCACAGAGATCCTATATCCACCTTCGGAGTCCACTATCAGCTAGGTGATATCATCATAGTCATCTAGGTCTTCATGAACCTTTTTGAAAATGAGTTGAAAGAAAAACACGATTGTTCTACGTAGCATCACTAAGATCCTTTACCCAACTTCTGATTCAGTCATAAGGAAGGTGACATCATCATAGTCACTTTAGTCTTCATCCTCCTTCAAACGAAATTCTACAAATATATAATAAAAATCTGAATAGCATATGTATATAATGTATGTAGGGTAATTGGACCAATACATGAACGGTTAAGCGGAATCCCATTTGTTTTATTTTTTATCGAATCGCCTATACCATGAATATTCAATGTCTTTGTTGTATTGTTAGTTAGATATGTGGTAAATCAACTAGTTAAACTGTTATTACTCTAAATTATTTCAAATGATGTTAAAATTGCGAAAATATCAAAAAAGTGTCTTTGGCCCCAATAGTGAACGGTTTAGGACTAATTCTGAACAAAACCAACCTTATTAATGAACTAAAAAAAATGAAAGGCAAAATTCTGTATAAAAAAACATTATATTAATTAAACATGATTTCGCTTACTTACCTATGTAAATAAGTATCATGAGGTATAATCCTCAGTCATTATTATAACAGTTATGAAGTTTCTTGTGTAGTTGCTAAAAAGAATTAAAAGAAAACGAGTGGTAACCCCAATTGTTTTCTATTAATTATTTTTATTTAGTTGTGATGTGTTTGTTATTAGTATGAAAATACATCTAATGCTCGGTACACACGACGATTTATCGTTGTAAACAGACTGCGCAGACCATTTGTGCAGTTTTATCGAATGTGTGTACAAAAATCGGTGCAGATTTTTTGGTTGTTGTAAGCCATCGGAGCAAGGTTTAAAATCTATTCGATAAATCGTTGTCGATCGCGTTTGCACAGTTTTATCGTAGTGTGTGTACGGAAGTCGGACTAATCATTCAGTTCGTTCGCTAGTTCGTTCGTTTCAGGAATGATTTGACTGAGCCTGTTTTGGTATCAACGTAGAAAACTTCGTACATTAATACGTTCCTACGAGCGACCTGTAGCTAAAAACCTCAGTTGTTGACAATCTTTCATGAGAGCTTATTGCTTCTCTAATCACGGTATTGCTTTTTTGTATTAGCGATGTAACTAAAAACAGGAGGTGTAAGTAAGTCTCTTCATTCTTCGTCAAATAATTGTGCTAGTCTTTTGGGAAAAATTTAACTCTTTTTAATAAATTTATGTGAGAGTATGACTTTCTTTTAAGAAGCGAATGCCTACACCACACACTACGTGATTTTCTTTTATTTTTGCACACAACAAGCCAGGCTAGCGCAAGCGCTTCATCGTCTTCCATCACGAATGACGTGTTTTTCTTCTGAGTTTCTGCCGAGAACTGACGATCGACGCAGATATAGTAGATGTGTGGACGCACTACCGACGTTCGATAAACTGCGCAAATGAACTGTGCAGTTTTTTTGCGCATTATTGTCGTTGCCGTGTATACAGGGATGTTATCGACCGATCGTCAATCGATGCTACTAGTATAGTAGCATTAGCTGATCGACAGATACTGGTTAATTTATGTGTTTTTGGGTTTATCATCAGTATTGTTGGGCGCTATCGTCATCTGTATTGTTGCGCGCCATAATTAATGTCTGGTACATGACGAGTTACTACTAGCGCCATCTAGAATCGATTAGCAGAACGTAAGCCAAGATCTTTCTAGAAATTTCCATGCTAGAACTTTCTACACCTAGTCGGTCGGAACCGGTATATACGAACATTCTAGATGTTTCATTAGAAGGGGCCCTGTATAAAAACCGCGGCCGCGTCAGCATTCAATTGGCAATTCAAGCGAATACTTCGAAGCGATATAACTACGAACTAAAGTGATCAGTAGTACAATTGTGTTTTATTATTAGTGTGTTTAAGTTGTAATTGGTGTTCGTTGATTAAAGTGTCAATTTTGGTAACTCAATCGACACTTATTGTCACGAACCCCAAGCTAAAAACCCCAAAATAAAAAATATGTTTGCTAATTTTCAGAACGCCCAAAATCAGCAACAAGCCGCCAGTGGAGTCGGCGGCGTTGGCCCAGTTGGCAACGTCGGCGGAGTCGCCGGTGTAGGAAATGTCGGCAACGTTGGCGGTGTTGGAAACGTTGGTGTCGGCGGCGTGGGGCTGGGCGGCGCCGTGCAGCAGCAGCCGCAGCTGCAGCACATGATGCAGCCGCAGCAGCAAAGGCTGCAGATGCATCAGATGCTGCCGCAACAGACTCAGGTATGTCATGTATTATACTTTTTATTTTACTTGCCCAACCAAAGTTTAGTGACACTTCCAAGTATCGCCGAGGTAAAAATTTACCAAAAACCGATGTATTACACGCAGGTGAATTCCGGATGGTCTTTTTATAATATCCTATATAATCACTTACAGTAAGAAAAGTTGGGTAAGCACCTACTTTTCTTGCCAGAAGTGAAATATATAAGAATAAAATATATCGCAAACACTCGCGAAAGAACACCAATTCCTACAAGGGACAAATTGTGAGGCTATTGAATAGACAAGATGGCTTGACCTTATAGTCTGCTTCGGCTATCATAAATAAAAGTTATGAAACCCAAACATTCCACTACAAACTTTTTCTGTGTAGATTAGACCAAAGGCTTAACTGTGACATCAGAATGTCGAACATCTTAGTATCGTAAACCGAGTCTTGTTCTTATCAGGTTGAGCTGACTCATTACCTGCTCCGTGGCTGTGCCATGTTGAATCGCCGTCAGGAAGTATTTCTGGTCTTTTATATAATAGCCTCATCGTAGGTGTTATAGAATCTCTAACGCCGCTACTGCCACAGGGCTGTGATATGTAATCTTTAGGTATGCTAAATTAAATATTTTTTTATAAGCTATATAATTTTTCAAAGATGTTTTTTAATCATTCCTTAAATCTTTTAACAAGAAATACCTCAACTATAACATGATAAAAATGTCACTACGCTCAATCTCACAAGTTAGTAAAGTTAGTAGTATCCACGTCACGAAAGATGAGCCTTAGAGTATATTCATAAAAATTCGTCAATTTAAAAAATATTAACAATTATAAATTATTGTCCTAGTCACAGGCAATGTCCATAAATTATCACCAGGAAAGTGATTTATCGTTCAAGATGCGTCTGCAACAATAGGTACATTAGAAACTGTATATCTTGTTCCAGGAGTTAAATTATAAATATTGCAAGCATTTTTACTAATGATTCAAACAGGGCATCAAAGTATTTTTTTATATAGTACTATTTGCATTTACTGTTAGTAAAAAATTCAATTTCACTCCAAGGAATGTCACTCAAAAATGAATGTTTTTGTATATCGTTTCTAACTATTATTTACGTCTGGTGGCAGTGTAAGAGAATCCAATGCCCCCTTACCATTCTGTGAGTATCGTAAGAGGCGAGAGAAAAAAACTAAACATGAAACGGGCGGCACCATCTCCTTCCTAATAACTCGAAATAGTAATGAACTGCGGTTGCAAGCCTGCGTGCCACTTGTTCATAAACACCACACACATACACACACACACACACACACACACTACAGTACAACTATCGCAAATATCCGCCTCCTTTACTAATGAGGAATTCTATGGGGGAAGCCTATGATAGAGGCTGATAATATGATAATGACAATGACTGCCTCGTTGTTGTCCAGTGGTTGTAATAAGCATTTTTGTGAAGAAATTCTCAGTAGCAGCTAGGAGTTAGGAAGTTGGCGGTGTTCAACCCCTGACTCGGAAAGCACGTAAAGCCTTTGGTCCTGCGCCTGGTCATCATCCATGAGATGACAATCATCTCATGGATGATGACATCGGACTATGAGAGTGAGGTAATGGAGAGTGCACCTCGCTTGCGCATATACTTAGGCACTAGGATCCTGTCCTGCGCCGATGGTCAGTCTGCATTGAGACTGGCCACCGTGACAGAACCTCGGTCTGGAGGACATTATTACTATTGTTATTATGACAATGAACCTTTTGTTTTTACAATACTACTGTTACGGCCCTGAGTTGCCCAGACGAAGGTCGACTGGGGTAGCCCATCTGTACTCCAGCTCGACGGGCAACCAAGGGGAGGACCCGAATAGTCTATGGAGGTTTATTCCTTTAACGGCTGACAAATAAGCAGGCACCACTTACCGATTGACGGAGATAGGGTTGACCATGGGGTACCTATCAGGTGGGAAGTGTTGTGCATGTAAGTAGTGTGTAGTGGTGTGTACACTGTGTAACCTGACAGCCCCGCTGATCCAGGACTGCCGATCCAAAAGCGCTGCTTCTCAGGATGCGCTCACTTCCGGGCGCCGAACTCCAGTCTAAAGTCACTTAGCACAAAACTATAGTCTAAGTTTATATATAGTCAAAGTTCAGAGTTCAATCGAACGAGCAAAATCACTTCGTACTATATATAAATGCTACACAAGCCATACATCAACGCCAATAACGGCATAAAGGTTCCTTTAATTAAATGACACTGCCTACGAAAACACTCGAAGCTTCTGGACTATAATCTAACTGATTCCGTGCGATATCAAAACGCCGCATAGGCAACTAGTCGACACAATTAATAACAACCGAAGTTAAATTAATCACTTAATATCAAACAAAGGCCTAGTAGTCACGTATATTAACAACAATAGCTAACAAGATAGCGGCGAATTTAACATCTCGACGCGGCGGAACACGGGTGCCGTTTCAACCGACTACAACGACGGACGTCGCGCAGGCGCGCTCAAAAGGGACTGACTTAGCCTCGCTTGCAGCGAGGCCGACGCGGGCTACCCTCTCCCCGCACTCCCACTCTCAAGCCGATTTTCGATCGGGCGCAAACACTATCCTTCACAATATTGATTACTTACAACGGTGTATTGCACGTGGTAGAGCCATATTGAAGCCATATTAGAGTTGTAACATGAATGGTCGACCGGAGAAGGAAAGGAAGGACCGTCACAGAATACTATCGTAAAATAACTGCTTAATTTTGCTGTGTTTCGTATAGTGAGTGTAAAGAACTGGATACCGTTTTTACTGAAAACAAGGAATTCCATCTTAGTCCTTTGGGGTAACAACTCATCTGCATTTTGATTCTTAATCGAGGATAAATCTTTACTTACATGTATATGCCACAGCATCCACTTACCATCAGGTGGATCATGTGCTCGTTTGGCAGCGTTATTCTATAAAAAATGTATTCGATGTACGTTGATTTAGTCTATTGATATCTTTATTTCCTTTTAAGGGTTGGTCGTATAAAATACTTTCGGTAAAACCATTATTGAGACGCTATAATGAGTCAAGGGATCCAGAGCTAATTTGTGAATCGGGACCAAGGTGCAATTTAATTTACGAAATGGGTCTACAGACACCGACTTAACTATTTTATATCGAATTGAGGTGATTGAGTCTTACATTGTGATTAAAACTTTTCTACGTCTATGCCCTCACTTCGCAATTTTAAATCTGTGAGTAAATCTATATGTGATGTTTGTTATAAAGTTAGCGTTTTAACTTAAAATAGTGTTTAATTAACACCCTGTTAACGTGATGTGATAAATTGGATAGCAAAGCCTAGCGTTCTTCTGAAAAAAAGTAACTGCTGTTGCTATAGGTTAGACACATCTGCCGCAAAGGTTAAATCTTTTATAGAAGACGCGAAATGCTTTAGATAATAATTACAAAATACTGCTGACTGGCAAAAGTTGCATGCGTATTGTCTATTGATCTGACAACCTAAAGTATGGAAAGTGGGTACTTCCATCTATAAACATCTGCAAAACAACTTCAAAAATGTTTGCCAAACACTCGTTATTATACGGTGATGACTTACAGTCTGTAATTATTCTTTATTCATTCATTGCGGCCTATCAAAAGTCTATTACTAAACAAAAGTGTCACTTGTAAATTGGTCTGTTCTCTGGTTTTGTCCGCGGAAAGTAGAGAGAGCAGCGCCCCGGAATACCGTCACCCCTCTTGGCGCATCGCCTATCATCACTTCTCTTTCCCCGCAACTTCACTTAAGCTGCAGCGGATGGGGAAGATTAAACCCCTCTCAACGTAGACACACACACATCTGAAGTGTGCTCGTCAAGCCCACTTGGAGTGGCCATCTAAGGTCGGCTCTTTACTTCGGACCAGCCGTGTTGGTTTCACTTTGTTCACTAAGCTTTGGCTACTAAGTCCCTCCGCCACGACTAGACGGGAACCCGTTCTGGAGTGTCTTTGTGAGAAGCTTATGTTAAATAGTGGATTTTTGATGAATTGTAATAAAAGAATAAAATTAATTTAAATTTATCCTTAGCAACATTAAATTCTTAACATTTTGCTCATATTAATTAATTTTCTGCAATCACAGTGCCATAAATGTTCTGTCGAGCTAAATTTTTCGAACGAATTTAACACACTGAAATGGAGTAAGCAATTCCATCAACGCCTTTTCACCGTAGAATATTGAAGACAATTACAATTACATTTCATCATGAACATCCCGGAGCGACGATATCGCGTCGTCTACTAGCCGTCGAGTGAAAATTATCTTTATTTTATATTTAACAAGTAAATGGGAAGCGGAGCATTACCCTTACATAAATTGTGATAAACCAATTATTTAGCACAAATTTATATTTCTTTTTTTATTTATTTATATTTCTTACATATTATGGCTAACAAACGAGCACACTGTACTGATGATAAGTGGATGCTGTGGTCAACGCACATCTACACCTATCCTCAATTAAGAATCCAAAAGTAGACACGCTGTCAACCCTGAGGACTAAGATGTAATTTACATTTAAAAGGATTTCCAGTTCTCTACACATGCTATACGAAACAAAGCTGAATGAAGTTGCTAATTAACACTGGTATTCTCTGAGAACATGGTTATTCCTGAGTAGGTGTACACAGAAACACGTACTCTTTGTCTATGTTTAACAGTGTACGCCCAATGGATTATTTATTATTAATGAAGGTACATTACAGCGAAAATAACATATTTAGTAAATATATCAAGCGCTGATTTTTCAATCATCGAATAAAATTTATTCAGAGTATAAAATACAACTTAAACGAATTTTTTTTTTATAGTATAGGGTGACAAACGAGCATACAGTCTACCTGATGGTAAGTGGTTGCTGCGGCCCATAAACATCTACATCTATCCTTGATTACAAATCAAAATGCAGATGCGTTGTAACCCGTGAGGACTAAGATGGAATGCCTCGTTTCCAGTGAAAAGGGTCTCCGGTGCTCCGTACTCACCATACGAAACACAGCAGCATTAAGCTACTATTTTACGCTGGTATTCTGTGAGTACGTGGTACCTCCCCGGTCGAGCTGACCCATTCGTGCTACAACTAAACTAATAATATAAGTGTAGCATGGCTTTACCACGTATAAAAATTACAATTTTGTTAATAAAATAGTTCAACTGTCTTACTTTTACATTCAATCAGGTTTAATTATTAATCACGGTTACAAAATCAGCTCTAGTCAAATATAATAGTCTGATAAAACGATTTTAATTATTTTATTTTAAATATAAATAAATTAAAACTTAAGACTATAGAGAATCATGTGCCGTTGTCTGGCGTAAATGTCAATATATATAATAAATGTGTCTAATTTTCAGTTAAAATTTAGTATTTTCCAAGTCGTGTTCAGCAATTAACATGAAAACATAATTAATACAGCCATTTTTTGGACCGATTTGACTTACTGGCCATCAAGAGACGATGCTTACTCCTTTTTAGAAGGTTAGGTACGCACTTCCCCTGGTGTTGCAGTTGTTCGTGGGCGGCGGTTGACATTTACCATCAGGAGATCCGCATGCTCCTTTGCCTTTCTTTGGCCCCATTTCTATAAGAAACAATATAAAATAAAATCTATTTAGTTTATTGCGGCATTTCAAGTTACTACGAGATCATTCAACTCTTTGTAGATTGAATATAATTAATAATTAAAGCTTACGTCACATCACGGCAAAGCATCGTGACATCACGGCGTCAAACACCTCAGTCTCCCGTGACAAAAGACGCTGCGAAGCCTAATAAACGTCCGGCATTTAATGTAATTAAAAATTAAATACGTTTAGACAAATTAACGAAATATTTTAAAGATCACCGTGAGGACCTTTATTAAAATCTCCACTAAAAATACATATCGACAAATTCAATATTTATAACCGTACCTATCCTGTAGTGTGGTGGCGGTGTGAGAATATCCACTAATCATCAGGAGATGGGCAGTAGCATCTTTTTGATGATAACAACTCAAAATAATAAAACTACGGTTGCCAATTCACTTGTCAAGCGTGGCAACTATGGTAAATATGGCAAATATATAGGTATTATGAGGCAATCTATGAGGAAGGCTTATGTTCAGTAGTAGAGTTTAATAGGCTTTAAGGGTAACAGTAAATTAAAAAAAAACCCGAATGAGTAAATCAAAAATTCTCAAATCAAACGACGTAGAATAAACTAAAATAATCCGATTCTAGACGAATAGTTATGAACAATCTAATAACTTAGGTGAGGATTAATGAGTTATTCATGAATTGCATTCTTGCCTGGCAACTGCAGTGTTTTATTATTTTTAGTTTTTATCAAGAAGATCTTGCTGCCCCTCTCATATTCAACTTCCTTTTATCACCTCTAGGATTACCATTGTTTGCGTCCGATTTGAGCGGTGAACTGTTAGCGGGGCACGGGGAAAAATTCCTGTCGCGAGCGGCGGCCGCGCAGCTTAGCGTCGGTTCGCTGCCAGTTCCGCTACTGCATGCCCGTGAGCCTATTGAGTGAAGTGAGATTGGAGTTCGGCGCTCGGAAGTGAGGGCGTCTTTTAGAGCGGTGCGGCGACGGCGGGTTGTCCGGCCTGCCCTGGTGACGTCAGCTAAGCACTCACTATATACGCTCTTTCACATACACACCCACACTACCTTCACACCACGCTGACGACGCCTTGCGGTCTACCCTACTCCTGAACCAGGTAAGTTTTGTGCTTGTGCATTCGTTATGTAATAAATTTCCATAAGCCATTGGGCTCTCCCCTGGATTGCTCGTCGAGCTGGTTATTCATGGGCCCTAACCTAGTCGACCTTCGTCTGGGCAACTCAGGGCCGTAACAGTTCGAATTAATCCCAGCCGCCAAATTTCATGAACGCACTACGCTGCAAACCTCCCGATATCCCTACCATCTGGATGCATGGCGGTCCACTACTGTACGTTTCACTAGGAGTTTTCTTCTGCGTACGACCTCTTTGTGGAATAACTAACCACCGGCGATTTTTCCGCACCGATACGACCTGGAGACCTACAAGAAAAGAGCTTAGTCCTTTCTAAAGGGCCGGCAACGTACCTGAAATTCCCCTGGTGTTGCGATTGGTCATGAGCTGCGGTAGTCACTTAATATCAGGTGAACCGTATGCTCGTTTGCCTCTATTCTATAAAAAAAAGAGCCACGTTACAGCTATATTGTGATTGTAGCTTGAATGGGTCGGCTCGACCAGGGTAGGAGTAGGACCACACTCTCACAGAATGCCCGCGTAAAATAGTAGCTTAATGCTGCTTTATTTCGTATGATGTAGTCGAGAACTGGAGAATCTTTTTACTAGAAACGAGGCACTCCATCTTAATCCTCACGGGTGACAACGCATCTGCATTTTGATTCGTAATCGAGGATAGATGTAGATGTCTACGGGCCACAGTAACCACTTACCATCGGGCGGACTGTGTGCTCGTTTGTCACCCTGTCCTATAAAACAATAAAAAACGATAAAAATAACGCTGCCGCCCATATTATCAAGATCCCTAACTACAGGAAATTTACTTTTCTGCAGAAAAGTATACAATGCTATATTAAGAAATAAGTTGGAGACGCCCAGTATCGTGTGCAGCCATAAGCACAAACGGGCTTTTGGACCCTAAATTCTGTCGAGGCACGGCGCTCACACCTCTTGCAAGGCGCGGACTGATGTGTTGACGTAGTAGTTTTGTCGCTTAACTGTTACGTCAGCGGGCGATGGAGTCGTCAATTCCCTACGCCTATTAATATTTATTACTATTATTATTATTTTTATATGTACAACATACGTTACATATTTTAGAAATATAGAGCGAAAAACAACACACAGAACTACGCTGCAGCTATATAACGTGCAAATATTTGTGCTATAATTATGAATCAGCATAATTATATTACACATATCATATTATGCGAGTGAGAAATTCCGTCCCCCCGCAGTAATTGGCTGGCAGCTGCCAATCGTTGTCTCGCAGTTTTGAAAAATCTATTAGATCATTTTGTATTTTTCACTTTGGAAGTGCAATAAACTTCTTTATTATAAGTAAAAGTTCTTGTTTTGCCTTTTTAGTATAAATAACTGGAGTTCCTTCTTAATGAAAATGAGAAATGAATGAATAGGTTCCAGTTTAGTTCTCAAGGGTGATAACGCATGTACATTTTGATTCCTAATTAACGGTAGAAAAATTTGTCTTTTGTCCGCATCATTCACTTACAATTAGGTCTACTGTGTACTCGTTTGTCACGCTTATTCTAAAAAAAACAAGGTATCAGTCTACCTGATGGTAAGTGATTACAGCAAGTCGTCATCATCATAGTCTGAAAAGCAGTCTGTCGTCAACATAGAACATGTTATACCATCATCATCATTTCAGCCCTTCACAAGTCTACTGCTCTCCCCCAATGATTGCTTAAAACTCTAGAATCCTTCTGCTGCGTAAGTTTGATGGTATGGATTTAGATCGTCTAAGAGATGATGCTGCGATGATCGACTGGAATGATGTTCTTACTGGAGCTAACATCGATGAAGGTGTCAATAGCTTTAATTCTCTTTTAACACAGCTTGACGACGTTCATGCTCCAATTCGGCCGGTCCAGCTTAAGCTTTTGCCTGCACCCTAGGTTACTCAGGAGATCGGAAATTTTCATAGTCCTGGGTTCGAATCCCGGGTCGGGCCAAAAAATATGTTGTAGCACGAATGGGTCAGCCCGACCGGAGAAGGACCACGCTCTCACAGAATACCAGCGTAAAATAGCAGCTTAACGCTGCTGTGTTTTGTATGGTGAGTGTAGAGAACCGGAGACCCTTTTTACTGGAAACGAGTCATCCCATCTTAGTCCTCACGGGTGACAACGCATCTGCACTTTGACTATTAATTGAGGATAGATATAGATGTCTATGGGCCACAGCAACCACTTACCATCAGGTGAACTGTGTGCTCATTTATCACCCCATACCTCCCGTCAACCTTCAGGATACACCACATACGGATAATATAGGCATTTGCTGGAAAAGCTTACTTATTCCCAGTAATTTACCTTATTTAAGCTTCCATTATCTAATGAATTAAACAAATAATGTAATTACTAACCAACTATGTGCATTAAATAATCAACAGTGAAACAATTTCACTGCAATGATATCCACATTGTTTCCATCCCGTCGCCCTCTGCCCCAGGCGATAGTTATTACGGGACTAATGGATAACCCATTTAAATTATATTGTCTAGAGTAATGTAGGTCATCCTATAATGTGGATTTTTTATCGTATTATTAATTTCCAGTCAGTTTAAACTTGATACGAATTGGGTGAAGTAGGTAATTACCAAATTGAGCAAAAAACATACCATTATAATAGCTTCTTAGTAAATTTTATTGTATTCTCTTAAAGAGCAATAAATATACATAAAATTACAGCCTATATAACGTCCCACTGCTGCGTACAGGCCTCCGCTCATTTCTGAGAGGGTCTTAGGGCAAGGAAGTGTCCGCCGCGCTGACCCAATGCGTATTGGCGAATTTCACATGTCTTCGAAATATTTTTTTACTATTTCTCTGACATGCAGGTTTCCTCATGATGTTTTCCTCCACCGCCGAGCACGTGGTAAATCAGCACTTAAAATTGCAATCAACAATTTCATTGGTGCCGGTCGGGATCGAACCCGGTTTGCTCGCGTGCTGTGAAATTTACAGTGAACGCTAACCATCTGAGCTACCATGGCTTAAATATACATATTTATATGTATTTACTTAGAATATTATATCATAATATATTGTGTTATATGTAAGAGCTGTAGTAGCTCAGGGGCTGAGCACTCGCTGTAATTTTACAGCGAGCAATCCAGATTCGATCCCCGCCAACGCCAATGTAAATATTAATTGCAATTTTAAGTGCTGATTTGCCACGTGGTCAGCGGTGACAGAAAACATCCTGGAGAAACCAGCATGTCTGAGAAATAACAAAAACAAATTTCGAAGACATGTGAAGTTCTCCAACAAGAACTGGGGCAGCGCGCTAGACATTTCCCTGCCGTAAAACTCTCTCAGAAATGAGCGTTACCTGTGCCCAGCAGTCGGACGTATAAACGCATACAATGTGTATTTGTTTTAGATTCTATTCTTTTTTTATTTGCTACATCTACGTCATATTCTCACCATTCCATGAGTTGACTGGTAGATAATGCCTTTAGACATTAAGTCCTTTGTATCTTTTTTTTTCTATTTATATAATTGTAATAAAGATTTTAAGTCAAAAATATAAAAATACTACTAATAATATAAAGGGTAAGTTTTATTTTTTTATTCACTAAACTTGACATGTATTTTTTTGTATTTTTTTTGTTGTACTTCACAAATAATATTACGCCTACTAACATAGCTATAAGTTTATTTATAAGTAGTACTAACAAAATATGAGCCTTGGTTGCTTAAATAAAAGAAATTTTAATTAAAAAAAAATAGTAAACTTGATATTACGTGACCAACGTATGAATGATGGTTTTGAACTCAATTGAACTCTAACCCAAATTTTTGAATACATAATTTTTTTTGTTCATTATTACTTACGAATTATTTGTTCATTACAATTATTGTTTTGTTTTGTGTGGTGTAGTTTTATATCGCCGTGTGGTTGACCTAAGAGAACGCATTACTATAACTTGTCTTGCGAGTATCGTAAACTTGTACAAAGAGCAAAGAGTCTTCAACACCTTGTGGCCATTGACAGTTATAAAATATCTAAATGGAATACTATAACGTAGGGCAGCAATGTTAAAATATGGACGTGGTAGAGCCATTCTTCAGCTAGACGTGGTAGAGCCATCCTGCAGCTATATTATGGTTAAAGCACGAATGGGTCGGCTCGACACAGAATACCTGCGTAAAATTGTAGCTCAATATTTGCTGTATTACGTACGGTGAATGTAGAAGACCGGAGACCTTTTTTTATTGGAAATAAGGCAACTGTTGTAAACGCATCTTCATTTTAATTCTTAACGGAGGATAGACGTAGATACCTATAGCCCACAGCTACCAAGGTAAGCCATCAGACGGGCTGTGTGCTCGTTTTCACTCTTATTCTATATAAAAAAGCAGCGTTAAATGTGTATATTCTGAATGAATGGAAAATGTGTTGTATATTCTGAAGTACAGAAGTAAGGGTCACATTGGAGCTTGCAGTTTACTTAATAGTACGTAAAGTGGACCCATACACGACCTCACTACCTCGATGAAGAATCATAATGCAGATGCCTTGTCACACCTGACTACTAAGATGGAATGCTTCGTTATTAGTAAAAAGTATCTGGTTTTGGTCAATCACCTTGAGAAACACAACGCTATTATGCATCATCACTTGACTTTTACTATTTGCCTGCAAAAAGCAATGCAAAAGTAAAGGGTACATCGTGTATACTCCAATGGGATATTGAAATATACACATTGGGTTTTCTTTCCGCGTCATGCTTATGTTACAGATTGATGAAACGATTTGAAGACAAGGAATCTCGGAAATTTACTGTGAAAATCCGGAAGGAACATTTAAATGAGAATGTTGAGAGATAAGAAAACTTTGATCCAGAGGAAAACGAATACGGGGGAAATAGTTAAAAACAATGATTTTAACAGTGCTGTGAACTGTACGTTTGCCCCCTCTTATATATAAAAAAGAATACTGTCGTTTAATCAATCGAGTAATCAATCAATAAATTCTATATTGTACACCAATACACATTAAAACATAAACAAATTATATAGAAAGTACAATAATTATAATATGACAATATTATGTGCTAGCGTAGTCTAGGAATCGGCAATCTGTCTGACTGACGTCTCATTGTATAATTATATGTGGTAGAGCCATGCTGCAGCTATATTATAGTTGTAGCATATTCATTTATTCACGAATGGGTCGCCATGTTCGTAATGGATCACAATTTCACAGAATAGCGTAAAATAGTGTTTCGTATGGTAAATGTAGGGAACCGGAGACCGGTTTTACTGAAAACGAGGCATTCCATCTCAGTCCTCAGGGGTGACAACGCATCTGCCTTTTAATTTTTAATTGAGGATAGATATAGATCTCTATGGGCCGCAACAGTCACTTACCATCAGGTGAATTATGTGCACGTTTTTCATCCTCATTTGGTAAAATAATATAAAAAATTATTTCGAAAATTCGATTGAGGAAAGATGATGGAAACGAAGTCTCCAGTCTTTCGAGACTGAGCAAAAACAAAGGTTGTTTACTTCGAAACAATTTATAAGCATTAGTTAACGAACTTTAATTATACAGTTTTCATTGTACTTAAATTGCGAAAATTAAGTGTCGATAAAGCTCCAAGTAGAAGCTTTAATGGACTGAGCTATAAGTTTAAAATACAATGACTTCAGTTTATTTCAACTTTTTTTGCGGTTAGTTGAGGTCAAGGTCTTATAAATTAGTGTTGTTTACTGATTTAACTAAATTGTTTCAATTACTGTTTGTAAAAATTACTTCGCTTACATTCGCTCAATAAAATTAAATGATGTATCTTACCCAGTTTGAAGAGCACCTCCCGCCCTCCCTCAATTGCGTGCACTATCCCCATTACCACTTATCCTAGCAGAGAATTAACACCATTACACTAGGAAAGACACATCGTCGATAATACGACACGTGCTTCGCCTCTACACGAGGCTTTCTCAGGTGAAGTAGACGGTAGAGTCTACTTCATATAGAGACACATTTAATATTATTGAGCGGGTGTAGGCGAGGTAATTCTTATCAACTTTAATATAATGGGTTTCCGCAAAGTGAAACCTGATTCTATTAATTAAATTGTTTCAGTTTCAGTTCTTCGTTTAAAAGCAAATTGTTTACTACGATAGGGCTGACAACGCATATTTTGGCTTGGCTGTGTTTGAATTTTGATTCAGGAGTCATGAAATGAAGTAACCACTTATCATCAGGTAAACGGTTAGCTTGTTATACAGAGAAAACATACTCTAGTATTCTCATTCTCTAGTACACTCATTGTAGTTTCGCGTATTAAATTAATAACATAAACTTGGAAAAAATCGGTTGGTGGTGGTGGTGGGAAATCTTACGCTGGTACCACACGGCATATAATTTTGTAATTAAAAAAAAAACAAAATTAAAATCATCGTAAATTATATTATTATGTTCTATTTATTAACCTTATTTTTTAAGAGTCTAGACTGTTCCATAACGTTTCGATTCAGGTATTGCCTACCCTGTTAGATGCGTTATAGTAATATCCTTGTAAGTCTTTGTATAAAACCTTGCATATTATATTCATTCATTGATTCATTTCAGAACATAGGGTTCCCCACAATAAGAGAGATATTTTGTGTAGGTGCTACGATTGTTGTGGTTTGGCAACTGCTTTTTTTTTATTTTTAACTTCCCGCTATGGAAATCAATAATTTTCAAAATATCGGTAAGTTATTGGTTTCACCTCAGTTTTGGAAAATTCAGTTTTCATCAGATCTCGACATTTTGAGGTAATAGGAAAACGTTCTGACTATTTCTACGTGGATGTCACTGTGTATATGTATGTGTGTTAACTTTTAAACGAACGTAACGATCAGTTCCAAAATATCAGCTCCTAAACTCGAAAAATTCCGTCGATTGCTGCTAACTGCATCAAAATCGGTTGATGCGCTGGACAGAAATCATTAACGAAAATAAAAAAAGTTTTTAAATTTTCAAATAACTTCGAATCGTTTTTGTTGTAATAAATTAACTATGAGTGCTTAAAAAACTGCGTCGAACGCTTTACAGTTCGTCAACTGTTAGTGAAATATTCAATTTTGAAAAAAAAATTCAAAAACGTGGTTTTTCAAAATCAACATAGGTGAAATTTGGAGCGCTTTGCATTTGAAATTAACGAGAAGCTCCAGGCAAAGCCTGTAGGGTCAATCGTATTTTTTTTGTTAGTTAGTAATAAGAAGATACATGTGCCCATCTCCTAGGTTGTTTTCCTCGGTCGTATCGACTATGGGATAGTGGATACGCCTACACCGTCGTTATGTGGTCAAATATATTTAATATTATTGATAAAGGCACTCACTTGACAAGGATCTTAGGAGGACTTGACAAGGTCAAGTAGAACTTCTTTTCCGTGTAGGAACTCTTAGGGATCCTTTTATTTATTTTTGCTGACAAGCGGCATTATTGTGTTTAATTTTGAAGTGTATAAAAATGTAGTATTGTATTATTATTACAGATATGGATTATCTATTTCAGTTCTCAGAGATAACAACATAGTTATAGTTATCTATATTTTAACTAAACAGAACATTTATACTAATTTCATAATACATTTACGTTCTATCATATATAGCCAAGAAATTTATAAATAAGACAATATTATTATTATAGTTAATTTCGTTTGGTGTTGGTTGCCACCTACCCAAAGATCGTACGAAGTATCTGGTGAAGTGTTATCGTTTTAATATTACGAAATGGTTGTCATTACTTTCTCATCGATTGTCTAAGTGTTGTGTGTTAAGTTCACGGCTGGACATAGGCCGTTTCAAGAATGCACCAAATGGCATACACTTCACACGTTCTTACACGTTCTTAGAAGACTTGCCCATATTGTCTACACAAGCCACTCTTGACGAGGCGAGTTAATATAGTGTGTTTGCAGCTTTTGAACGGTTTTCTGATTATCAGTTAGCCAGAATCTCGTCAGCTTGTTAGCAGAGAGCTACGGGAGGGTGCAGGGTTAATGTTAGTAGAAAATGTTTGTGTATTCCACTCACAACTCAAGACACAATAAAAAATTCAGAACTCACGCAGGAGAGTGGTCGATTGTTTGCCTTAGCTATATTTCTCGGAATTTTTCTTATCAAAAATATCGCTCCAAAATCTCTGGTACTGATATAAATACGTACAAGAGATATGTAGTAATTTTATTGAGTTCTGGCACAGAATAAACAATAGTACTACGTAGTTGTGGTCTATTTTTGAAATTAGCAATTGAGTTTGAAAATATTGCATGATAGCTATATTTTTAAAGGTACGGGCAGAGTACAAAGAGATTGTTTCATAGAGATTAATGTGTTCATTGTTATAGCATATTTAGTTCTGGATAAAATCAGGAATTTTTTAAGTCTGATGTTGGACATAAATCTTTTATATAGAATAGGATGACAAACGTGTACACTTACCATTGGGTGGAAATTTATCTTCAATTAAGAGTCAAAATACAGATCTATTGTCACCCCGGAGGACTAAGATGGAATGCCTTGTTTCCAGTTAAAAGGATCACTGATTCTTATCACGAAACACAGCAGCATTAAGCCGCTATTTCACGCCGGTATTCTGTGAGAACGTGGTCTTACATCGGTCGAATCAGCCCATTCGTGCTATAACTATAATATAGCTGCGGCATGGTACTGCTATGTATAAATAACCTCAAATGGCGTGTAAAACTTAAATTATTTAGTTATATTCATCACATTCGTACGTGGTAGAGCCAGACTGCAGCTTAGTTACTAATAATATAGTAGCCGATCTCGTCGCTAACATTGTTGCCATAAAAATGATAGTCACTTTGTAATTACATTGCAGTGCAAAATAAATCTATGTGATATATTCATAAACTGAACTACACGTACTAACACGTACACTGTATAACGAAACTGAACAATTTCTTATTGTACTTCGTTAAATATTACACACAACACACATACACACACTGTCATACTAAACATAAGGAGGCTTACCTACACTCTACAACTTTAAATTACTGATTAGTGATCTGTTTTGTATACAGTGAAATATTAAATCTTAAATTGAAGAGCGCTACTCTCTGAAACACAGATATTAAGTTATCTAGTTCAGACGCAGATGTTCACTGAATTGCATCTATTATTAAGCTGTATCTCAAAGTGTTTGTATCCTAGAAATTAAGATATACTTTGCTTAAAATAATAAATTATTATCGCTATTACATTTTCTTCTATAAGGCGTGGTGGAGTTAAAGCTTAAATTATTATGTCCCACTCCTGGGCAACAACGTTCTCTCATTACTGAGAAGGGTTCAGAGCATTAAAATGTCCACCACGCTGACCTAATGCGTGTTGACGGACTTCACACGTCTTAGAAATATTTTTTTCATTTCTCGACTGCAGGATTTCTCGCGTTGTTTTCCTTTACCGTCGAGCACTAGATTAATGAGTACGTAATGTTTCAATTAGCAATTTCATTGGTGCCGGCGAGGATTAAACCCGGGTTGTTCACGTTCTGTGAAATTAACAGCGAATGCTAAGCCCTGAGCTACAACAGCATGAGCCGTGTTTACTCTTATAGAAAAGCTATATAGAAACAAGCAATGTATTACTAAGATTTTGTTTTTTTGTTTTTTAAAAACGTTACCCTCACACTAGAATTTTCGCCTGATGGTGGGGGCAGCTTACAAACCTAAACACAAGGACAAACAACCAGACCCGTAACAATTATTTGTAGGCCATATAAACTTGTTCCGTGGGGGATCCGATTTCGATTAGAACTTAGCGCTTTAACACACTGCTATGTCACTGCGCAATGAAGCCGTCAAGGGAATAGGGCTACTGCCGTAGTACACTCGCGCAAAATAACATGAAATAGCAGCATAACGCTGCAGTGTTTATTAGCATGTAAGAAGTTGCGACCTGCATGCGTTGCAATACTCATAATCGGATGAATGGTATAGGAGCACATAGTAAGCCACCGAAAAATATATTTTAATTTCTGTCGGAATCCTTTGCAGGCGCGTTAATTTATTATATGTATGGATTACAATGTTCGGAATTGATATTTTGTAACGCAAGTCAGAAAATTGTAACACCGACTTCAATATACATAAAATGAGAATATCATCAATGCAGTCAAAGTCAATCAAATACGCATTATTAAGGATAACTCAAAAATTACTGGTCAGATCTTGATCAAATTTGTATGGGACCATATGAGAAGCATCAGCTATCAATTATGAAAAAATAGTCATCAAAATCAGTTCACCCTCTGTGGTTCACCTATAAAAAATACAGTGGAATTGAGAACCTCTTCCTTTTTTTGAAGATGTTTTAAGCCAAACACGGGATATTTTTGTTCAGACATTAGATTTAATTGACAGATATACGTGGTAGAGCCACGCTGCAGCTATATTATGGTTGTAGCACGACCATAATACCGACCGACAGAATACCAGCGTAAAATAGTAGCTTAAATAGTAGCAGTATGCTGCTGTGTTTCGTACGATAAGTGTAGAGATCCGGAGACACTTTTTAACTGGACTGGACTGGAAAACGCGGCATTACATCTTAGTCCTCAGCGGCGACAACGCATCTGCATATTGATTCTTAATCGAGAATTAATGTAGATGTACATGGGCCACAGCATCCACTTACCATCAGGTGTACTGTGTGCTCGTTTGTCATTCTTATTCTATAAAAAAAATTGACTGATAGCTAATACTGGTACTATTTTGACGCTGCGCGGCGCGATGTCTTAGCAGTGAATTGCGACGCTGAGGGCCGCGGATTCGAATAGTACACAGAACAAGCATTTGTATAACCTACAAATAATTGTCCCGCGTTTGGGTGTTAGTCCTTGTGAAATTTATGTTTGTTAACACAAACACGATACTGAAAAACCAAGTGTGAGGGTTTAAAAAAAATTACCTATCACAAATAATTAACCTCTGGGAAAATCTGAATTAAGTACACTGCATGGCGAATATAGAGCAGTAAGATATATTATATAATATGTCATAATGGTAATAACTATAAGAAATAAAAGTCTACTTTAGGTTTATTTCTCGAGGTATTTCACGAATTTCGCAATGTTGTTCACAACAGTGAAATATTTGCCTCAACGGAAAAGTTTCAATTACTTCGATATTTCTCAGAGCTAAGCGTGAGAATTTCCCCGCATTTTCATTTTATTTTATACGATAACTCATTGTCATAGTCCACAAGATTCAAATATGTTCATTTTGATTTCTGGTGTTTACACGAACGCTACACATTTTAATTAAATTAGTTTTTACGGATTTTAAAAATATCCGTAATTTCCTAAAATTAATAATGTTAATCTGGAATTAGCCGTGGTTCACATGACATTGGGACGTCGAACACCTCATTCCCCCTTATGACCATGCGTGCTTGTAAAGTGCTCGAATCGTCTGGAATAAGTTAAGAGAGCATAAGCGATTCGCGTCGAAAACTTCATGTTTTAGGATTTGTCGAAGGCGATATCGTAACTATGTGAGCAGATTCTATGTGCATATTTAAATATACGGTACATATTTGAATATACGCTCTGATAAAATCCCTAAAAACTAGTTTTATTTAAATATGTTCATTTTGTTATTATTAACAACACTAATGACTTCAAAATTATGATCAAAAATCTTAAAAAAAATTCCTGATTAATTTTCCAAGCCACATGTATTCATCGTTTGCCTGTGTACCGTTACTGTTACCGTTACCGTTACAACCAAAATTCATTACTGAACATTGGCCTCTCCCACAGATTGCCTCATAGGAGGGATATTTGCTATATTTACCAACGCTTGGCAACCGCAGTTCGTTACTATTTAGTTATTATTAGGATTATATTAGTAGTATAGTAGTAGCACTAGCAATGGGTTGGCTCTACCAGGGAAGGACCACGCTCTCACAGAATACCAGCATAAAATAGTAGCTTAATGCTGCTGTGTTTCGTATGGTGAGTGTAGAGAATTGGAGACCTTTTTGCTGGAAACGAGGCATTCCATCTTAGTCCTCACGGGTGACAGGTATAGGTACGAAATATAACAAATAAATACATATATACGTATATTTTATGCACATCACCTACCTATATTATACCGACCGTTTAGTGACGCTAAAAGAATATCCATTACTCCGGTATCCTCCCGTGAGTGTCGTAAGTGCTGATAAAGGGAATTCGAACAAGGATAAGGGCAGCAGTGTCTACCAAGTATGGCAACTATGGTAAATATCCCTCCTACCAGGCAATCTATGGTGAGACTTACGTTCAGCAGGGGGACTTCTTTGGATAGGTACTTTTATATTATAAACAGAGAATGCAAAAACTTTTTTCGATTTTCCGCATTAACTGGGGTATTGTATATGTACTTATAGTCTGTAATATGTAGGACTGTGATATGCATAGTCTGTAATAGTATGTAAATGTACGACTCCACCCTAATTTGTTAAATGATTCAATTAAAACTTACTGCACACTCTCAATTAAAATTATATCGAACACTACAACACACACACAACATGAGAGATAATCTGTACAGCGGAACTGAACTTACACCATTCGGACTCAAACAGGCATCTAATAGTGACAAACTACTTCGTTTGTCTTTTATAAAAGGAAGCTTAAAGAACATGTAACAAAAACCCACGTGGTTCTCGCTAACTGCGTTTTAAGAATCGGTATTCAAGCGTATAGATATATTTTTTTGTTCATATTTTTCACATTAAAAGCACATTTAAAGAAATTAATTTTAATAAAAAAAATAATTTGCAAATTATATGTAGTTTTATTGTGTAGAATTGGCCGAGGAGTAAGAGGATTGTCAAAGACTCCGCATTACCGATACTCGTGTGAGTTAGAGG
>DWHP01000224.1:0-22475 GCA_018247895.1 Parnassius honrathi
CCAATTGCACAATTTCTCGGGAAGCCCATAGGAAGGGAGCTTCGAAAGAAGCGCTTTGTGCTAAACCCGATCGAAGGCCTTTGCAATGTCCCAACTAAGGGCCAATGCCTCCCGCCTGGACTCTATGGCCTCCGCCCATCTATGACTTAAGTAGACCAGAAGATCACCAGCTGATGGACCACGGCAAAAGCCGTATTTTATTGCGATCACTAATTAGCTGGTGATCCTCAAGGTACCTCATAAGCTGCCAGTTGACAATGGACTCCATTGTTTTGGAGAACAAGGAGGTGATGGCGATAGGCCTGTAGTTGTGACGGGTCGTCACGACTACAGGCCTCTCTACCTACGGGGCTTCGTCCTATCGTAACAAATCGCAAGGGTGAACAAAAGACTACGTGGAGTCGGGGCGTGCTGATTCGGTTCTAGTATTCCATTTTTGTGTATATATATCTCGAAAACTAAGCGAGATATCGAAAATTTTTATTCTTACTTGTCGAGATCTATGCGAATCTACCTTCAAAACGTGGCCCTAGTAACCATATATGCCCCTTAAAAAGATCTCTTACAATCTGTACTATCTTTTATCTCTATAAAGTCCATTACCGAGCATACAAAATTGGTATTTCCCGTTGTAGGAGTATTTGACTTAATCATCGCGTTTGTCAGGACGATTGACTATCGCAGAAGGTAACTAGAAGTTTTGCACCTTTGACGCTGCATCTCCTCGATGTTCTAGTTATCTTATGGCTGTGGTGAACAAGATGGTTATACCGCCTTCTGTCGCCATGAACCATGAGACATTTTCTATAGTCGCTGCTTACGACACCCCCACGAAATGGGGTGATGGGTTCTGGTCACACGTCATCATCCATCCTATACAGTTGTCCAATGTAAATTGTATTAACATGAATAACAGTGAATGCGGCAACAATTAATGTTTAAATATTTCTGTATTTTCAGGCACCCAGAGCCAAGATGAATCAGCAGAGATCTAGACGTTTCAGAGCCTCAAAAGAGACTCAGGAGAAAATAGAAGAAATTGCCCGTATTCGTTCAGAGCTTCAGGCTAAAGGAGCGTATTTGCCACCTGAAAAACCCAAAGAGGCTCATTTTGATTCCAACTGCATCACTCCTGGCACACCATTCATGGATCGACTAAGCAAATGCTTACATTATTATATACATGACAGGTTTGTAGAATGTGTTTATAATATATGGAATATTTTATATTCACAAAAAATGTTTGCTCGTTGGCAATTTCTTCTGTGTCATAGAGGCATAAATTGCGCATGGACAATACATACTGGAAATAGTTATTTGTGGGCCATACAAACATTTTTGTTTACAATTTACTGGTTCATACTGGTTTATATAATGATCTCTTACGTTTATGCGAACACTACACATTGTTTCCCTCTGGTTACTCGAATCGTCGAGAGTATAAAATAAATAAATTAAAAGCGATAAAATCTGTAAAAACTAGTTTCATTCGATACTGCTAATTGCAAATAAAACATAGATACATGCTTACTAACTGCACTACTGAGCTGCCAAATTACATAATTTATATTTTTTATTTTATAAATTAATGTAGTAAAATCGGTGAGTCAAAAATCCTGCAAAGAGATTGGTTATAGTCGTGTAATCCATATCTCAGAGCAAGACTATTTCAATGATTACTTAAATCTGTACTGGTTCAGTTCAGTCAGTTCATGACTTTGTTTAACATAAATGTTGTTTTCTCGCGTCAATCAGTTAAATAATAGAAACTTCTGAGTGTAGGTCTGTTATTTGATAGCGGGTCACTAAATATATTACCTGTGTTTTAGTCTGTTAATAATACAACACAAAAGATAAAAAAAGTTCATATAGCAAACAAAAGCATAGTTTAATATAGCGACGCGCACGAAACGAGCGAGATCGAGAGCGCCCCGCCGCCGCCCCGCTACCGTCATCGCTCGGTCGTCGCTAATTTCGTGCCCGCAGACTTTAACGTTAATCGATTTAACCCGCTTGCTGCCTATTTTTCCAGCATACAAATAATATAATTTTGAATAAAGTAAATCTATGTCGCTAACGAAACCTGTCTTAACTGTGTGGTCGCTGTAATGTGAGCCGCCAACAGCATGCACAAAAAGATTAAAGAGAAAATGTTGCAAAAATGTGGCTTTGTGGTTTATGTGTTTCGAAAGCAATTCCGCTTTTAGAATAAACAATATGTATTATGTTATTATAATATTTTTCAACAGGTTGAACAATGATCCTGGGTGGAAAGGTATTAAGGTTATCCTCTCAGATGCCAACGTTCCTGGGGAGGGTGAGCACAAGATTATGGACTACATCCGGCGGCAGAGAGGTGAGTTGTTATTCGTATTATCTGCGCACGTTCGGAACGGAATGCGACCTTTTGGAAATGAGGAATACGCTTGTTGCCCGCCAGTTGTAGAGTCGGCAAACTCGCGTCATAGCTTGTGAGACAATATAAATGTTCACGTGAAATAGTGGATTTTGTAGTGAAGTATAATTATTGTCTTCGTTATTTTTGCAATTTATGATAACGTGTGGACAATAATGAGTTGAAAGAAGTTCGAAAAGAGAATGCATTTATTTGAATGACCGAATATAAGGGGTTAGATATAAAATAATTACAAATATGTAACGATTTTGTATATTTTCTTAATCAATATGAATTAATGTGAGCGATTGTACAAGTATAAATTTATAAGTATAATTTATTTGCGTAACTTTAACTCATTCTAGAACTGTCATTTTCAATTAACTTCGACAAGGTTCCATCCTGTTCTGATTGCGTGCAGTTAATAGTTGTTACCCTAATGCTCCAGAAACAGGGTAATGTTTTTCAAGTGTGTGTGTGTGTCTCTATGTCTACTTCGTTGGTATGCTTTGTAGCCTAAACGGCTTGACGAATTTTAACATTGGTTCTTAATTCGACTGTATTTTTTTAATGTGTGTTACCTCAGAACTCTTCTAGGTGAATCGATTTTGATGATTCTATTTTCATTTCATAGTTGGTGCTTCTCATGTGGTCCCATATAAATTTGGTGAAGATCTGATCAGTAGTTTTTGAGTTATCTTTAATAATGGGTTTTTAATTGACTTCGACTACATTGATGATGTCCTCATTTTATTTATATTGAAGTCGGTTGTATAAAATTTTTAATTTTACCAGTTTTTACGAGGTCTAGTTTTTTTTTTAAATTACTGTTTTCATTACTAGACTTGTTTTCGAAGGTCTGCAATAATAATGACAATTGATTTTGAATATTTGTACTAATTTGTTTTGTTTGTAGCTCAACCAGATCATGACCCCAACACCCAACACGTGCTGTGCGGCGCTGACGCCGATCTCATCATGTTGGGTCTTGCTACTCACGAGCCTAACTTTACCATCATACGAGAGGAGTTTAAGCCAAACAAGCCACGTCCATGTGATGTATGCGGACAATTGGGTGAGTTCTATTGTATATTATCAGTTTATTTATTGGTTTTTGTAATATTAATTTCAATAAAGATATTAATATTTAATTCGCAACCATCCACTTAATTAAATACATTGATGTGTCTTACCTGGATTGAAGAGCACCTCCCTCCCTCCCTCAATTGTTGTACCCTGTAACTAACTTTAACCGAGCAAACACTGATTGCGAGTAAGAAATGCTACTAGCTAGATGTGGCTTCAATCACAGCGTAAAAATTATGTTTAGTAGTTTGATTTATAAATGTGAGTTCTCTTTGGTGTCACCATATAACATTTCTACGTGAGTGGAGACTTTAACGCCAAAGTTCCGAGTGGATAGTACACCAATAACATTTCACTTTTAGGTCACGAGATGAAGGAATGTACCGGCTCAACTCCTGACGCATCACTGGTGCGATCGGATCCAGCTTTCGGCACGCAGGATAATTTCATCTTCGTGAGATTGAACGTGCTTCGGGAGTATCTGGAGAAGGTAACCTGCTCATGCAACACATGCCCTAAATAGGCAGTTCGTTTTTTTTATTTCGTACTTTCAATACAATCTTTTAGAAGTAAAGGTCCGTCTAAGTAGGTATTGTCGCGTAAGGTCTCGTGTGGGGTCGCGGTCGATACTGGCCTTACATAGGACCTCTTCTACTGAAACATGTAGAATGTTCGAGTACATACCGGTCCCGACTGACTAGGTGTAGAAAGTTCTGGCAGGGAAATCTAAAGAAGGATCTTGACTCCCGTAGTTCTGCTACTCGATACTAGAGGGCGCTAGTGGTAACTAATGTCGCCATGTACCAGGCATTAAATGGCGCGCAACAATAATCTTACCTATTTCTGCCGCCGCAGATACACAGTGCGGACTCTGCTGTGTTTCGGTCTGAAGGGTTTAGAGAGCCAGTATAATTACACGCTGTGAGGCATTCCATCTTAGTCTTTAGAGATGATAATGAACCTGTAGCCTTCTTTGTTTGAAGTCGGCTGTAGGTCCCATGGGCGACAGTAGCCACTTACCATCGGGTGGACTGTAAGTTCGTTTGTTATTTACGTTCATATTAAACTAGACTGCCTCGTTGGTCTACTGGTTGTAGTAGTGCGACTGCTTATTTTTAGTTGTAGTAGTGGGACCCGGGATTCGAACCCGGGACCTCATAAGGTCCCGGGTTCGAATCCCGGGTCCCCGAAGTCCCGGAAATTTTCCATCAAGAGATTCTCAGTAGCTATCCAGTCATAATGTTGGCTGTGTCTCACCCCCGTGCGTCGGAAAGTACGTAAAGCCGTTGGTCCTACGCCTGATTTCTTTCTGGTCGTGTCGGTTTACCGTCTCATCGGATTATGAGAGTGAGGGAATAGAGAGTGCACCTGTGCTTGCGCATACAGTTGGGCACTATAATCCTGTGCTGCGCCCATGGCTAGTCTGCGTTGAGGCAGGCCGCCGTGACCGAAATTCGGTCTAGAGGACATTGGTATTTGGTATTTATATTAATAAATATTATACTTTTGCTATTTGTAGGTATTAAAAAACTTATTCAGCTGATGTGTGTGAATTTTGCGCTCAAATTTACGCCACTACATTAAGTCTGGTATACGGAGAATACTTCGAGCTTAAACTCTACAATGGCAAAATTTGAGTCTAGACCAACGTGGTAGAGTCACGCTGCAGCTATATTATGCTGGTAGCACGGATGGGTCGGCTCGACCGGGGCAGGACCACGCTCTCACAGAATATAAGCGTGAAATAGTTCCTCAATTTTGCAGTATTTCGTATGGCGAGTGTATTTGATTTTTAATCTGGACACATCGTCCACTTACCATCAGGTGGAATGTGTGCTCCTTTGACGCCTAATACAATGAAAAAGTGTGTCATAATGATAATAGATAATTTTCAATACTTATTGTTCATACAGGAACTCCAAATGCCCAATTTGCCGTTCCCTTACGACTTTGAGCGTGCGCTGGATGACTGGGTGTTCATGTGCTTCTTCGTGGGCAACGACTTCCTGCCTCACTTGCCCAGCTTGGAGATCAGGGAGGGAGCTGTGGACCGACTGGTCAACTTGTACAAGAAATGTGTATACAAAACTAAGGTATGATAATATTTGCGTATAATATAATAAGAGGATCATGTAGCCATCATTTTACATAAATTTTTCTGATTTTTATTGGTATGTATATCCATAATATTTCAATATTTGACAGATTTCAAAGTGTGAAAGGTATTTTGTTAGGAAAATATAAGGGTTTATTTTTCTTTCTGTAGTATTTGTTATAATTCACATTGAATAAACTGAACTATGGACATTCTTAAAAGTATAAAAAATAAAAAAAAGCGTTAACAATATGTATAAAGTTAAAAAGCACATCACTAAGACACTATTTTGTGTATTAATATAATACTCTAGAAACTGATTAAAATTTTTCATTTAAAACTAATTTTTCAGTTAAATGACATGTAATGTAACAGAAAACTTCACCTTGACACCGACTAGCGACATCTAGTGTACGTTTATTAGCCCTCATTGAATCAGGTGTTATGTTAGGGGAAATTCATTATATGGGAGCTGTGATAATTGGGCCGATGACACCATCATTAATGAATAACTTCATCATATAATATGAATCTGCTAATTTAAGTAGTCTTATAATTGGTCAGTTATTCATTTTAAGGTTGGACAAAAATACAGTAATTACCAAGAAATATCAATTCTCGAGCATCAAAATCGTGTCTAGACTCTAGATTTTGATGCTTGTGAATTGACACTTCTTAAAATATGTTTAAAAATGCGCATACATGAATTGCTCAATTAAATTCTAAAAATACTTTATATTAAATCAAAATACCTTGATAACTGTTGATTAACGTAAATTAATTTTTAAAATACATACATACGTACATAACACTCACGCCTGTCACCCAGAGGGGTAGGCAGAGACTACAGACTCCCATTTGGCACGATCCTGACACACCTCTCTCGCCTCCTTCACATCCATATACCTATGCATACAGGCTCGTCGGTTAAGGGTACTCCTAATTTGGCCCATTTTCAATAAATCACCAATTTGGTCGATTATTGAATTAGATTCTTTGTTTTTTTTATTGAGATTTAGATTCTATATTTTCTGACAACCAAAAACGTTTCGTATAAAGTAACATATTGTCCATCGATTGCCGCTTATTTCTTGCTGTACAAATGTGTACTCAGGGGAGAAGGAAGCGCTAAAAGTCTTTTAACGTAGGAAGTCCTTGTATGTGGGGCAACCCAACTCTACCCCATTGTTCATCTCTTCGACCTTTGTCGGGGTTATGCTTTCGTTCACGGCCATACGGGCACAAGTATACGGGCTCGTGCTCGTTGAAGGAGTGGAGCTCAAATTATCCACCCCTTCTTCACGTGGAAGCGTGCGGAAACGGCTCACCTGTCTGTACTGACAAAACAGCACCGAAACCTGATTTAGAAATTAATAATAGCACAAAACATCATGTACATAAAGATACTAGATCATTACATAAACCATTAAAGCACAAATTGTGTATACTCACAAGTGACAAGAGATATAAAATACTACAAAATGTAAACAGAAATCATGTTCTAAGTCTGTAATAATATAAAAGCAGCAAATCTTATTTTCATTGGTTTCCCTCTAGGGTTGGGTCACCGACTCTGGCGATGTTAACCTCGAGCGCGTGCAAGTCATAATGGACGAGCTTGGCCACGTCGAGGACGAGATCTTTAAGCGGCGGCATCACAACGAGCTCAACTTCAGGGCGCGGGATAAGGCAAAAAAGAGACAGCAGGCTGTCAACTTTGGACTCCTGGAGAAGACTCAGTTCGCGCCCATGGTGAGACCGTTTCCATTTGACTATGATGTCAAAGTAGTTTGATTGGAGTACTCTTTTTGTAGTATAGGGCACGTTAGTGATAGGGAAATTCGATTGTCTAGTACACGGCAGATAATAAGTGGGGACTTTCGACTGTTAACGGCCGTGACGTGCGAATGTTTCGGCATGATTTGCACTGGCCGAGTGATAAAGCACTTCATTATCGACCATTTTACACTTTTGTTTGTCAATTTTTGCATTAACTGGACTTTCGTTGACCAATCCCGTGGGCATCGCGTAACAGATGACAGAAGGAAACTAAAACAGGCGATGGGGACAGCGTCGTCCTGATATTAACTCAAAATAGTTTAAAAAAGTTGTGCTTGTCAACCCGCCAGACAAGTATGGCAACTGTGGCGAACATCCCCCTTGTATTGCAACCAATGGGAAGGTCCATATAAAGCAGTGGACGTTGCAATAAATGAATGAATACAATTGCTATGAAACTAGATTTTTTCTTTATATTTTATACTGAGATGGTAAACTTCGCTTTGTAGATGGATTTACGTTCGTAATTCTAGACCAGACATCTAGTATTACGATCCAAGAATCCAAAACCAGATGCGTTGTAACTCTTGACGACTAAAAGGGAATAACTGGTTACAACTAAAAAGAGTCTCCAGATCTTGTGAGTCACCTTACGAAGTATAGCAGCATGATGTGTCTGAGATTTCCTGAAAAGTGTACACTAATCTAGTGTCTGATCAGTCACTAGGTGACGCTTCGAAGCCTGTGCAGAACGCTCGCCAGGAAGCCGCCAACATCCGTATCGCCGGCATGAACGCAGTGGCTGCTGTGAGTATCCATCTCCATTTTATTCTAACTTTCTTTTTATACTATTGAACAGGAACGGAGGTGTTTCTGAATATCCACTGGGCCAATTGAATAGGAGCTTAGGTGTTCTGATGTTCGTTGGAGCAATTTGACGGCGACGTACTCTGTTGAACAGGCACGGATTGCTTCTGGCCCCCTTAAAGAGCGGGTCTTCCAGATCCTAACTCGTCGACCTACTTAGTACTAAACCCTTGCCTATGCCGCACTACGTTGGGTTCGAATAACAACGCAGTGGGCGTATCCCCCGATAACGTTTACTCAGAAACACGCATCGCCTGTCTCAAAAGAAAGGTGGTTGATGCTTAAGATTGCGGGTCCCGCATTCGGCCCCGGTCTAGGCACCAGAATTTGTGGACTGTGTGTTAACTTTACTTTCCCTAACTCATAGGGTTGGGAATGAAACAGCTATGCAGCAGCGTGATAACTTACACTTGTTACTTTCCGTTTATCTTTTTTAATTGCAATGTAAACTGTAGCTGGTTTCGAACGGTTTGAACAAATTGCTTACCAGGTGCTCACTCCATCTAGTGCGAGTGCGCCTTACACTTCGTCTACCGGTACGAGGCTGCCACTCGAGAACCCTTCTTCCGCATCGATTGTCAGTTCTTCGACTTTTTTTTTTATAGGATAGGGTGACAAACGAGCATACAGTCTACCTGGTGGTAAGTGGTTGCTGTGTCCCATAGTCATCTACATCTATCCTCAATTATGAATTAAAATGCAGATGCGTTGTCACCCGTGAGGACTAAGATGGAATGTCTCGTTTCCAGTAAAAAGGGTATCCGGTTCTCTACACTCACCATACGAAATACAGCAGCACTATGCTACTATTTCACGCTGATATTCTGTGAGAGCGTGGTCCTTCCCCGGTCGAGCCGACCCATTTGTGCTACAACTATACTACTAATGTAACTGCAGCATGGCTCTACCTCGAATAAAACTTAGACTAGCTAATATCAACACACAAGACATTGTGCTTAACGAAATTTAGCAAGACCCGTCCATCTCTACTAGAGTAAAAGCATGACGCACTGGAATCTCGAAGCAGAACGTGCACCATGTACTGAACAATAATAAATTTCATCCCTACCACATTAGATGCGTCCAACAACCGTGAAATTACAACGTACGATTGTTTTTTTTTGTCGACAAATGCTTGCAAAAATAGAACAGGATCCACAATTCTTCGACAGAATTCTGTGGAGCGATGAATTCACTCTTAAAAAAGACGGATACTTTAACATACATAATCTGCACAGCTGGTCAAATCCGCATCTAATGCGAGAAGAAAGATCACAATACCAGTTCAAAATAAATTTTTGATATATTAAACAGAAAAATCATTAGTCCCTTTGAACTGCCCGGAAACTTATCTGCACAAAGTTATTTGTATTTTTTACAAAACGATCTGCCAAATTTAATGGAAGAGGTGCCTAAGCTGGTGAGACAATCCCACTGGCTACAAAATGATGGTTGCCCTGTACATTATGTTGCAAACGTCCTTGTGTATGTAAATGCCACGTATCCAAGTAAATGGATGGGTCGTTTAGGTTCCATTTTATGACCTCCGGACTTAAATCCATTAGATTTTTTTACTGGGGCTGTCTAAAAAACAGGTGTACCTCAAACCTATTTCAAGTTTGGATGAATTGCGCAGTAGTGTGCAGGAGGCCGCTTCAAAAATAACTGAACGGCGCTACGCACGACTTCTTAAAAGAGCATTAATTACAAGATCTCAAGCTTGTATCAGAGTCGGTGCAGATTATTCGAACACCTGTTATGAAATAAAGATTGATTTATGTACAACTTAATGCTTTTATTATGACAATTTAAGACAAGATAATTATTTTCTTTCTTCAGTCGAATTTATTCTTTTTGCATCTTAACGTTAAATAAAATTATGTATTATATCATTTTGTATACTGTAGGTATTAACTGCGCAAATTTATATAGTTAGCCACTGAGATCTTTATACTTTTTTTACGAATGGCTCTCAAAATTTGGTCGAAATTATTTTTTTATAAAATTTCATGCCAAAAATTGAAGTTTGTTTTTGAATAAAAGTACAATAAATACTCATACTCTTTACTGCATTTCTAACAGTATAGCCTGTGAGGAATAAGAGAACATGAAAAACGCAACGAATTACATTCATTTGCGGCAGTGGTGTACGTGAAAGTACGGTAAAGTCAATAAAAACATATTTTTTAAAACCTTCATATTTTTGGCACCACTAGGAATATATATTTTTTTGTATTTTTATTTGGGTGCCCGATACCTGTACTATTAGGAGGCGCTCCAGGATTATCCGTTCTTTCTGAGACGCCCGATATAATGTAACATCGGACTTTCTTTCTTTTTTTGTATAAAACCTTAATAAATTTGGAGTTCTATGCGTATTTTAGTTATTCTAGAAAAGGTTACACCGACGCAATGAATTTCACCTATATCGTGGAGACGTTTACATCGTAAACTGCCGATGGGCAAACCATCCAAACCTGGAGTAGGCCATGTAAATATTAGTGTTTGTTTGAACGTGCAGTCCGCAGAAACGCGTCTTAAGGCATAGTCACTGCTCAAGTGGGCCGTTAAAACCGTTGCAGAGTAGCTTTTAAGACACACTCATTCATGGCAGCCTATCAAAAGCTTACTGCTGAACATAGACCTCCGAAAGATTTGCCTCATATTTGTCATGTCATGGGTGCCATGCTTGGTGGGTGGGTTGTCATTATTATTTGGAGTCGTTGTCAAGAATACTTATGTGCAAATCTTCTTTTTCATTTGCTCTCTGTCGCCCCTTATGACAACCACGGCGGAATGGAATGATATGGGGTATTGGAATCTCATACGCTGCCACCACACGGTTAATTCATAGGACAAATACAATACTCAAATCCGAAACAATTATTTATAGGTCATATATGAACATGATAACATTCAAATGATTACCTTTTTAACCTCTAACTTTTGGATTTGTTAAATGTGAAAAATACGGACGTGTTGGTTGACACCTCTATAAAAATATAACATTTTAGACATATTATAGACCAGCTGTGTCCGCGATATTCGCGTAGCGTTTTTGTTAGTAATGTATTTGTTCTGAACATTTGTAATATCTTTTAAACAACACTACGAATCACCGAAACACCGAGGATGTCGTTCAATATTAAATTTAAAATAAATCTAAGTAACGTAGATATGCACTAAGAAAATCCAGGCTGGCTACGGGCAGCAACGTCAAAGGTGCAACAATTCTTATATATCGCGGATCGTCAATAAACCTGCTAACCGTGACAACTGTGGCAAATTACCGCTACGTTGAGAGAGGCTCATACAGCTCAAGAAGAGTAAATAATTCTTTTGATATTTTTGGGTAATAAAGTAATGCGACAAAAGTCCTCAGTCTTTTACCCCTTCAAACTGTAAATCCGCTTCTACTAGTCGCGTTATTTATTTTCCTTCCAAAGCTGTAGGTGTTTGCATATATTTCAGCCGATCAAAAAGGATTATAACTGAATATAGACCTCCCCGTAGATTGCTTCATACGGGAAGCCGGTTGGCAACCGATTTTTTTAATGTTTGTTTGAGTTGTTACCAGGAAGATGCTGCTGTCCATCTCTCGTTTCAGTTTTCTTTTGCTGCCTTTCACGACACCCACGGGAAGATGATATCTATGTATTCTTAGGTGTTTTGTTTTATACGCATTTATACCCCCGCCGTTAAATCGGATTTGATAGACCACAAAACCTCGCGAAATAACATCGATTCCTGACAAGGATGATACGTGAGGCTATTGAAATAAAAAAAACATCATACTTTCAATAGAGAAGGAGGCTGAATACTACCTGCTTGAGATCCTGTAATTAATAAAATAAAAACTAAACCCAAGCATACCACTGCATGACTTCAAGACACAGTAACTTCGTTCTGCGTAGATCCGACTAAAAGTATTATGTAGAAAGCTGGAGGTATACTGTATCACTGCCATCGAGACGTCAATCGCCTCAGTTCTCCATGACTATGGATGCTGGAAAACCCCTGAAACATCATTAAAATTATGTAAATTAAACGCAATAAAATCCTTAAGGGTAGTTTTATTCAATATTTCACTTTATTCTAAAACGGTGCGCCGCCATGCAGGCAAAAAAGTCGTGTAATTTAAGAGAGATAGCGAGCTTATGACGAAAATTATAACCAATTCTTAAAAAAGAGATAAAAGTTACGAGATCGAAGTGTTTTAATTAACTGGAGCATAGGGATCATACGAGGTAGAGCCACGCTGCAGCTATATTATGGTTGTAGAAAAATGTGAAAAATTCGTATGGAGAGTATGGAGGACCGGAGAACATTTTTACTGGACACGAGGCATTCCATCTTAGCAATCAGGACGACGCATCTGTTATCGATTCTTAATCGGGGATAAGTGTAGATGTCTAGGGGCCACAGCATCCACTTACCATCAGGTGCACTGTGTGCTCGTTTTTCATCCTTATCGTATAAAAAATACGTCCTGTTATAAGTTTATAGATTAATTAATAACAGACGGAGTGCCGTGGTAGCTTGTACTTTTTTTCTAATTAAGTCAGTATGGATAAATTAACGTAAGTACTTGAGAGAAAACGTATCCTTTTTTGTTTACTGTATTTTAGGTATAAGTACATCATTAAAGAATATTATTTTACATCCCTTCATTGCGATTTCCGAGATAAGATTAACATGTTCTTGATGATTTAACGCCATCATTGAACAAATTCATACCTATACTTCATACCTATCTTCAGAATATTAATCATAACTTTTAACAGAATGTAGAAAAGAACCAAAAATCTTAAAACAAATACTAAATCCGGCAATGCATCAGCAATTCCCATGGAGTTGCAGTTGTTCATGGGCGGCGGTAGTGACTTAACATCAGACGAACTGTATGCTTGTTTGCTCCCTCGCCTATAAAAAATATCAATCTCGAAAATATGCTTTATAGTTTTTTGAACGATTCTTTTGAAATAAATCAGTATTTTATACGTGAGGCGTTCATAAACAAACAGACAGACAGAGACAATTCTAAAACTGATATAAATTATTTTTATTACTTATTGAGCCTCTAAATCACTTTTGTTACAAAAATGTAAAATGTACAAATATCCGCAATTTAAATTTTTATTATGTATTAGAGACCTGCGCCACTTATTTCCAATTGTTATGTTCCGAATGTCTAAACTATCCAGGGACCTGTTCAAACACACAAAAATTTTCATACGAATCGGTCGAGCCAGTTTCGAGTTTTAGGGAGACTAACGGACAGCTATCTGGGGGCACGGCGGTGCCCCCGCCAAGTCGAGCAAAAAAGCGGCACGGCCGTAACATACTTTTCTCGAAACAATTAAGGCCATTTTTGACCCCCTATAACTTCGTAGAGGATAAAACTAGAAGCCTGAATTTTCAGTAACCGAGTCGACATTGTATAAACATGGTATATTTCAAATTGCATTCAATTTAAACCAGCAGTTTTAGAGGTATAACTAGTCAAAGTTTCTTAATTTTGTCACTGACTGACCGATCATCAAAACTCTAAGGCAATTCTAGGAGATATAGAAACTTAAAATTTAGAATTCAATTAGTGTTTAGTGTATAAATCAAGTAAAAACTAAAATATTTTTCAATTTCGGTCCGGTTTTCTAGATACACCAACTGCATAAATAACTTTGTAATCCCGTATAAACATATAGAATTACAAAGTTACATTGGCAGTGAATGAATCAGTGTACTTGTATATTATGTATAATAGGTGTAGATAGGGTACGTTGTTGGTATTCAAGAAGAAGAAGGTACCGGAAAGGAAAAAATAGGACTATCTTATCAACAATAAGAAATGAGATGCCGTGAAAAACATAACTTGTAAAAAAACCAAGTCTCGCAACTCAGTTCAGAAGAACTGAGTTGCTACCGTAAAAAGTTGTAAGATCCATGTAATACAAAGTCGGTTAATTTATTCAGTCCCTACTTAAGGGTCCTTCTGTTTTAAGTTATTACGTAGTTAGCTAACCTAACAACATTTTATAGTAACCATTTCAATGTTAAAAATCTTATATGTTTTAAATTGACTAGCAAATATCTCCTTTATGTTGGATGCCTATGTTCAGCAGTGAACTTTAATAAGATGCAATGGATAAATGGATGGATGTGTGAATTGATGTATGTAATACGTTACTGTGGAACAGGAGAAATTAGGGACGTAAGGGTATTTCTAAACAAAATATAAATAAGTGACATAGCCCACCGGATCAGTATTTTTGTTGAAGTGAAAATGATTAACTTTAAAGGTCAGAGTCACATCTATTATCTGATGATTATCTGATGAAGTGTATTAGAAATAGAGTTGATGGATATATCCGTTTATTGGAAATTGCTCTGTAGCTGTGGAACAGGCAGTATTCATTCACTAACGCCTTATCATCCCGTAGGTGTCATAAGAGGAATATAAAACAGGAGATTGACAGCAGCAGCTTCCTGATAGAAACTCAAAATAATTAAAATCTGCCGTTGTTAATCCGTCCGACAAGCGTGGATCGTTTTACGCACGGATTTGACTATTGCGATTATTTTTATAAGACTGTTTTGTTAAATACGGGCAGGTATGGAAAAGTGCCTGCCATGCTTTTGATAGAACAGAACTATAGTACATTTTATACTATCCCTAGAGACACAATAACAGGCTTAGTTTTGACAAAGCTGTAAAACCTAAGCGTATCACTTGTCATGTGCCCGTCTAATTAATCCACATATGTACGTTACGTATTCCAGTTAATATTACAACCGTACATAATATTAATTCCGAGCTAATTTGCTTCCATATCCATCCGCCTGCGTCTGACAGATGTGGTAATTCCGTTTTGATATTCAATAGTACATACTTTTATTACTTATTAAAATGTCTGAGACACTCGATTTAGTAATAAATTTGATCACAACTTCGAATTCCTTGTAACATAATGTTTTTCCAGTGTTAATGAATTACATGCGAGCTCAAAAAACGTTAAACGTAAAACTTTAAAAGCAAGCCAGTATAAAGGTTATTGAGCATGACACGGAAGGCTATAAATGTACTAAACGGTTTGCATCTGTTCTGTTAATATATTGTTAACTCCTCGCAGATGTTGGAAACTCCACTGTCCTTCCGTGGACTACGTACTTGCATGGTTTAGTGATGTTGATTAAGAAAGCCACACTTATGATGATTGCTATTGAAATTGTAGCCTGTTAAAGTCACTTGTACGGTTGAACATAGGCCTCCGCTATAGACTGCCTCACAGTGGATATATTTGCCATGGTTGTTACGCTTGGTAAACTGGTTGACAATCGCAGTTTTCGTATTCTTAGTCATTATTAGGAAGACGTTATTGCCCATCTTTTGATTTGTTTTCCCCTGTCGCCTTTTACGACACCTACGAGATAAGATAATGATTAAAAAGAAAAATATCCTTACAACGTAACATAATGATAGTTCATAAAACAGATACGAGTATAAGAAATAGATAGTTTTATTTGATTGATACCGTAATTTTGTTAATGTGGTACCACATAACGTGGCCCCTTAAAAAACTGTAAAGAGCGACACTTTTTCTCTTCCACGACAAGTAAAAACATAAGAGGTACACAAGTCGTAAAAATTAAGGGATATAAAAAGAATTCTAAATTTTTGGTAGATTTTCAACAAGCCTTTCTTTGCTTTTATTGACTATAACTCCGCGGCAATCATCGTTAAGAATTTCGTAAAAGATCTTCCTAACGTAATAATGAAAAAACATTGAAGCCTGTAGACCTTTTTTAAGACGAGCAAGAATTTGGAAAAAATTTTTGGTAGTTTCCTTAGAATCATTCCATAACCAAACTTGATAAAAATTTTCATGGTCAGATCTGAAAACTAGACACTTGGAGCTACAATTTCATTTTTTTGCTGTGCAATTATTTTCCTTGGAGTTGCAGCTTGTCAACGCACCTGCAATTCCCCTGGTGTTGCGGTTGTTCACGTGCGGCGGTGTCACTTACCATCAGGTGAGCTGCATGCTTGTTTGCCTCCTCTTCTGTAAAAAAAAACACAAAAATTTAGAATTTTAAATACCTAAATTATTGTACCTAGTGTAAGTTTGCGGTCATTAAAATTCGTTAATTAATTAATCTCGCGTTTTAATTGCAATACCATCTCAATAATATAAATTACCAAAAAAAATCATATTTAACAAACCAGCGATTATCTTTATATTAGATACGATGTGTTGTTACCCCTTAGGTTAAGATGAATTTCATGCTAATGTAGTAAGGGGATAAAAGCTGAGTTTCATTCGCCATTTCTTCTCCGGGCAGAGAAACCTTATTTTGGCACGGTAATTAATGTTTATTTTATCTCGTCGAAGAATTAATGATCTTATTATAAAGCGTAGTTTATCAATGGTCTCATGTTTACAGTAGAGTCAGAAACAGAAAAAGTTCCTAAGTCGCCGCGCCACAGTCTTCGCGAAAATAGTATTTTATAAATACTACACGGTACGCACTGACTATCAAGTTTCTTATATATGCTAGACAAAAAAACATCGGATATAATGTAATGTAAATTTTTAATTAACAAATGCAAACGTGATGCTCTTTATACGCAGTAAAAGTTAAATAAAATGCTCATTTCAAATGTTGGACCCTTTTTAAATGTTGTTGGTTTTAATTGTAAGCTGCGCTGTAATCAAACAGCCGCATATCAAAGCGCACGTAATTCGTAACTTTTTAAACGTTGTTTACTCTGTGTCTGTTTTGCTACCTGTATTTGCACCGAATTTTAAGCTAAAGGTAAATAAAGCCTGGATAGTGGTTGATGTTACAAACAGCGATTCTGTGTAAAGAGAAAAATACCCAATTAGTGTAAGATTTTTTTTTGTTATTTTGTATAAAAATGTCGCGTTTTCTGATTTAATGTAATGGGGTGTGGACTCAAGAGCACGTAGGGAGTCCGAGAGCATAGATGACTGCAGTCGTCGACAAAGCAGAGTGCAACCGCCAGCAGTGCTAGCAGCTGCGTGCCGTCATTTTTGTTGGCCGTTATGTTTCACTGTTTTAATTCACTTGTCGCCCAATGGTACTTTAACTTTCGTGCTCTAATATTATAAAATGTATTTTTTGCCATTGTTGTCCTCTTTATCCAGGTGTTATAAACAATAAAGTGTAAATAAACAAATACATAAGTATAATACTCAGAAATGGTGTTATCACCGTAGCTTTAACGCTGGCGTATCAACTACGGGCTCATCATTAACTACAGTCGTGTCAACAGCAGGCGCCAACGCAAGTACGGTATTTCTCAACAAACGGTAACGTCATCCATCAACAAGCATCGACCATAGTAATTACCTCCTAGCGTCGGTAATATGAATATTATAAAATTTAAGCAATTAAAAATAACCGTGGTATTTCAACGACTCGCTTCCAAACAACTTCTAACCCAAGTACTATCCCCACCAATATTGTTGAAATCCTTTAAAACCGTTTTAAATGAAATTATCTACGATGTCTACCGTAAAGAAAAGTATCGTGGTAAAATTTATGTCTGGGAAAAATTTCAAAGACTTGTGAAGTCTTTGTCAATATTTCCCAGTCACGCACTACACCAGCATGACGCTCCCTCCTCCAAAAACGAGGGAAGTTCTCTGCCAAACAGTGTGCAAATTGTTAGCTACTTTACTTCATTTTACGTTCTTATGTTAAAAATTTAACGTTAATAACGTTCAGCTTTGTAATTTTGTTTTACAACATTCTGAAGTATTTATATATATCTCTCGAAACTGTATTACCCAACTAAAAATAAGACTGATCAATGTTTTTAGCTACATTCATTATTAACTCTTTATCATATGAGACCCCATCAGAACCCTTTCACAAAGGTCACAATTCATTAAAGGACCCAAAACGTGAGATACTTTGAATAACGAAAATGTTTCAGCAAATACAAATCTTATGTTAGTTTTGGTTTAATCTCAGTTTACATCTGTACAATAATACCACCATATTAAAAGGATTTAAGCTTTGTATCAAAATGAATTTCAAAGATGACAACAAGTTTACAATTTTTATTTTGCATAAAAATCTCATTAATGCTAATAACATGCTAATGTTCTCGTCAAATACTCGTAATAAGCTTAATATGCTTGTGTTGATTGACCTGTTGGTGTAGTAGTTGTAAACACGGCTGGTAATCCTGAGATTCCGGGTTCGATTCACGAGTGGGGACAGTAATCAGTTGTTACGTTTTTCTGTCATGACATTCTCAGTAGTGGCCTGGGGTCAGGAATTTGGCGGTGTCTCGCCCCCTTGGAGATTCGTGTGATTCGCCTTGGAGATTACGTGAAACCGTTGGTCCCGCGCCTGATCTCTCTCTGTTAGTGTCGGATTGCGGTCCCATCGGACTGAGTGTGAGGAAACAGAGAGTGCACCTGTGCTTGCACATACACTTAAGCGTCCGTGTAGAACCTTCCTCCCGAATTTTCCCTCGGTTAAGTTTTGCCTGTTACACATCTTGTTCCGTCAATATGTGCTTTAGTGATTTTAGACTATAGGTACGTATTTTTTCAATTTCGATGGTGGAATTGGTTAAGTCCACACTCTCACAGAATACCATCCTAAAATAGCATCTTAATACCGCTGTGTTTTGCCATTCCAGAGGACTACCTCAACCTCAACCTCAAACTACATTTAACTCTTAACCGAAGATTTACGTGGTAGATAAATAGTATAGTTGTAGCACGACTAGGTCGGCTCGACCAGGGAAGGACCATCCACTCACAGAATATCAGCGTAAAATAGCTGCTTAACGCTGCTCTGTTTCGTATGGTGAGTGTAGAGAATCAGAGACCTTTTTTACTGGAAAGGAGGCATTCCATCTTAGTCCTCACGGGTGACAACGCACTTAAATTTTGATTCATAATCGAGGATAGATGTAGATGTCTGTGGACCACAGCAACCACTTACCATCAGGTGGATTATATGCTCGTTTGTCACCCTTATTTCTTAAAAATAAAACGTAATATAAAAAGATTACGTTAACACAGAAGACAAACAAAATTCTTATTTCACTACTGAAATAAAAGGAAGATAATCAGAGCTCGTAACAAGCAGGATGACAAAAAACAATTTCAGGGTAGTGCAATAGACATTTATTGAAGTTATGGCTTCGTATCGCGAACCCATCTTGAACAAAGGTTCCCGTTCCACGCTTAAAATTGAATACCCAGACGAGCGATATCTATCCTTATGATTTTGATATTAAATGCGTTCGAAGGCCTTTATATGTTTTCCTTGTCGAAGTAAGTCGTGGAAATTGCGTCGCAATTCGGAAGATACCATAAATCTCATTGAATTTCAAGTACTGTAAAGTTGTATTTGTGTTAATATTACCGCCTATAGGCTAATGCTAAACATGGCTCTTCTTCATGGATTACCTTATAGGTATTACATTTGCCATAGCTACCACGTTTGGCAGCGGGAATGGCAACCGTAGTTTTTCATTTTCTAGGTGTTACTGGATAGACGCTGCTGCCAATCAATTGGCCCTCTCTTGCCTCTTACCATGGGACTATGTGTGGAAGTAGGTAGCTATTATTATACCGCCACTACACGGTCATTTGCATAAAGACAAGTACTCAGATCCGAAACAATTATTTATAGGTCCATATAAATACCTTATCGCCTTCAAATTATTACTTAATCCCTCTCTAATTTATCGTTTGCTGAATGTGGAAAATACGGACGAGTTAGCTAACAACTCTAGCGTGAAAAAATAACACCATAGACATATTATTGGTTAGACAGAACCAGTGAAAATTTAAAGGTATTAATTAAAAAACAATCAAGCTTTTCAAGAAATATGATTAATTTAGTTAATGTTAGCAATGCAGCTCGTAAACTAGCCCTTTTTGATTAGCTTTTGCAAAACACGGTAATATTTTAAGGCCGCTTCTTTGCTTACTCATGTACATTTATTAAAATACGTCCCCCCCCCCCCCGTTTATTTTACGGTTTATGTTATAAGTCGGTGCTAACGCGTAGTGTATCGAAGAACAAACCGTCCCGGCTTCAATGGCTATCACGTGAAAAATGTTTTAATAAAAGGATTAAACTAAATTAGTTTTTGATGTCTACTTTTAAAGTTTTTTACCTTTTTGACTGGACGTAGAACTTACGAGTACTAATCATAGTGCAAAACTACAACTTTATCCCCTATTTTCCCAACATTAGTAGTGGATTTTTTTTCAAATTTAAAAGGCTTCAATCACGAGGTTTAATGTATTTAATAAAAATAATATAATAATTTTAATCGGCTCATTTTTTATAAAAAAAAACATGCTTTGAATATAGAATGCCTCTCCTTTCTTTGAACACAGTCGAAAAGGAACCAAGGTACAGATGACTATCGAGGTTGTCAAACGAGTTCAGATACGAACGGGACGCAAGTTTTACGGAAGTTCCTTACGCCATAATTATAGGAATATACAACGATTGATTTTAAATACTTGTTACGTTTTTTGATAATCAATTAACAATTCGCCGTAACCGTCACAATTGTTGTAAATCAATTACAAATCTTAACATTAACTTTTTCTTTCCGTTTTTTATTCCGTACTGTTTAAAAAAAATACTGCTCGTACTAGAACTCGTGTAGGTTTGAGTTCTCCTGCAATGTTCTACATATAAAAGTTGCACATGAATAAATATCCTGTCCTAGAATATTTATATATATCTTATACAAGCACTTATTCAGTGCGGGATTCGAACTCAAGGCCAAATGAGAAGTGCTTCTCCCTATAATCGGAGCCTCGTTCGTTAGTTGCATCGTGTTCAAGAAGACCCTTGTAAAAGAAGGTTGTTATATCACCTTCATATCCATATTGAGTTTAATAAAAGTCAAGAAAGAAAAAAACCTGATCAAATTGTTATTAGTGCTTGTTATTCTCACTTTAAACGAAAAAATATTTGAAAAAACAAATCAATGTTTTCTTTTAAATCCATTATTGTGGCATTTACCCTTACTCTTTTATTAGAAGTAATGGACACCAACGAACACAAAATCTACCTGGTGTTAATTGAATACTATGCGTTGTGAATGAAACTAGTACAAAGGTTCTTCGGTTCCAGAACACTGACCATACGAAACAGCAGCATTATTCTGCTATTTAATTCTTCTAATGGATAAAGTTCTGTCCTCACTGAGCTGGAGAGGAGGGTTGGTGAGCGCAGAGTGTGTACCTTCGATCCACGCTTTTCCCGTTCATCAGTGGGATCTGAGTTAGGCAGTTTGGGACATAATATAGACCGTCATTTTATGTCGCAAAGACCTTGTTTCCCAGTTAGCAGGGTGCAAAGTACGCAGGAAAGGTTGAACCTTTAAGAAGTTGTAGATGTTTAGCGTGGTAGCGTCCGCTTGTGCGGGGAAGGATCACGCTAGCACAGAATACCGAGTTATTAGCAGCGTAATTCTGCTGTGTTCCGTATGGTGTTTGAGAAGAACTGGAATCGATTTTTGAAGGTAGTGAACTATTATATTTTAGTCCTAAAGAGTGACAACGCAACTGCATTTGATTCCTAATCAAGAATAGATGTAGTATATGGGCCACAGCATCCACTTACCATTAGGTGGGCTGTGTGCTCACCCTTATTCTATTTAAAAAAAATTGGAACGATGTCTATAGCATTGCCTAACTGCCGCTTTCCACCATAAAAATAAACTAAACAATCGTATTTAAAGAAAGGAAATTGAAAATGAAGCGCTGCGGAATTATTTTAAAAGGGTGCAATAGACATTTATTGGAAATTACGGCACCGTTACGGATCTTATCTTCTTCGTGCCCTTTACGAGGACATAATTTGTTGGATGCTACGATGAATATCGCTACTTTGAAATTTTAAGTCAATCCAATTGTAAAATTCTCAATACAATTTTTCACATACCGAGATATTATTTTAACACAAGTCCGGATATTACTTTATTTTAAAATGACTCCTTTTTATCTTCAGCTGGTAAAGGCCACTACTTATCAGTAACCATGTTTGTTTAGAGTTGCCTAAATGACAGCAATTACGTATTTTGTCATTATAGTGATATACCTAAAACAGAAGTATAAAAAAAAACGTAGAGTATGTTAGGACTGAATCTGAATGACACGGTGAGAAATTGTGTGATAAGAGAAGAGTGTGGTTTGCAAGATGATGTTGTGACCAGGATTAAGAAAGGAATGCTTC
>DWHP01000225.1:0-22445 GCA_018247895.1 Parnassius honrathi
CAATTTTTAATTTCACTGGTGGCTAAAAATTCGATGGGATCTGCAGCATCATGGTGTGGTGGTTGAGGTGTGCTGGGGGGACTCCGAGGTGTAATGGTGCTCCGATTGAAGGGACTATTTTCGTATGTGTTAGACATGATTTTTATCAAATGTTTTTCATTATAATTTGTTATTCATAAAGTCACAACTCAACAGAAATTGTTCAATGGTTTATCTAGGTCACAATTTTATTGAAAATATTTAAACACTTGTATTGCCGATAGGCACGACTGCTCGATTCGAGCTCCGTATAGTAGAATCATCGGTGACGACAAAGAAGGATAAAAATATAATAAAGAAATAAGTAAACGTTCATTTCTTTTGTGTTACTATACCGTTCACCTGATAACGATATAACTTCGGTGATTAGTCGTGCGTGCGCCCGCAGTTTCTAACAAAAAGATGTATCAACAACGCACGCGCGCTTAGATATTGAATAAATTACTCTGTAGCAACAACGTAAGGGAATCTAATAGTCCACTACACCATTTCTTACCGTTGATGACGTAAGAGGTAACTACGGGGCATGCCAATAAGATCATATTTAGCTTTCGATACACGGCACTATACGTTTTTATACGTGGTAGCACCACGCTGCAGCTACATTATGGTTGTAGAATTGGTCGGCTCCTACCGGGGAAGGACCCCGAAATCTGAAAGAATAACGGCGTCAAATAGCGGCTTAACGCATTGTATGGTGAGGATAGAGAACCGTAGATACCTTTTACCGCAATCGAAGCATCCAATCATAGTCCCCACGGGAGACCTGCATCTGCATCTCGATTCGTAGTCGAGCTACGTCTATCGGCCACAGCAACTACTTACTATAAGGTGAACTGTGTGTTCGTTTGTCACCCCTATTCTATAAAAAAAAATATACTACTAACTATACTAACGAGTTATGGTTAGGGCGCCCACTCTCAACGGTGATTAGTCAACTGCCATGCTCCGCGCAATACCAGCTTAAAATAGCAGCTTGATGAGCGTAGAGAAGCGAAGGCCCTTTTTTCTGCTTTTTCATTCTGCGCGTGTGTAAATGTATTATTTGTATTCTACTACACTACATTATTATTTGAGAATCTTTCAGGATTTTTTGTATTACAATTTTCGGTCAGGGTGTATCTCAAACCTAGGACAGGATCATAGTGATCACTCTTCATTCCTTAACTTTAACAGTCCTATGTATAGGACGGCAATTCAACATGACAGGAAAACAAAAAAAGTCATAAAAAAGTGGCGCCATCTATTTATTCAACATTTGCTCAATCCTTTAAAGACGTGGACTAGCACAATTGTATATGAAAGATAAACCGAAATTGTTTATTCATTTTGTGAAGTCTACTGCTGAAGGTTGGCACTTTGAAAATCGGCTGGGATGTGATGTTTACGCCAGACAAGCAAAGCTCGTGCTTATTGTTTATATAATAAGGTTGGCAAACGAACACACAGTTCACCAGATGGTAAGTGGATACTGTGGCCCATAGACATCTGCATCTACCCTTGGTTAGTAATCAAAATGCAGATACCGCCAGTCAGTCACCACTGAGGGCTAAGATAAAAGGCTCATTTCCAGTAAAAGGGATCTTCAGTTTTCTACACTCATCATTAGAAACACCACAATATTATGTTGCTATTTTACGCTGGCGTGAGAGCGTCGTCCCATTCTGATCGAGCCAACTCATTCATGCTACTGTCACGATATACGTGTAGGATGGCTCTAACACGTAAATGTATATAGAAGGTGATCACACCGCCAGTTAGCGGAAGACATGAGACCGTGATAGCAATTTCTAAACCAATTCACATTATGTATATATATACGGCAATAGGGTGAGAGACTGCCTTACCCAGCTACTGTATGATTGAATAGGATATAGATTTGGAACTTGTTAAAAAAATGGGCGTTTAGCTCCCGAGCACTAGATGTAAATTTCAAAGTTCGCCAGCAACCCCGGTCTGTTCTCCGCTATCATAGCCCACTAAAATCTACTGCTGTACATAGGCCTCTCCCATACATTACATTGCCCAATATTGGGCGCTAACCCCAATAACCCCCCTATTGCTGCTGCCCATCTCCTGCCTGTCTCCCTCTGTCGCGTCTTACAACACCCACGGGAAGATATGGGGCAGTGAATGTTCTTCTCAAGCACTAACGAATTTTTAACAACAATTATGTATGAATGCTGATTTACCACTCGCACGACGGTGAAGGAAAACATCATGCAAGATTTGTTGTTAACAAAAAGTTTTAAATAAGAGTTATTATACTATTACCAACATGATTTATAATAATTCATGGGAACAGGATGATCGCACCCAACAGTTTCTAAATATTTTCACATATAATTGCACACCATATTATATATAAATGAATGTTCAAAGAAGTATCACGCTGGGATTACTGCCGTTTCTTCTTAGAACCTAGACTTTTTTTGAACCAGTGGTTAATGGTTGATGTATATAATATGATAGTGGTTAATGGTAATGATTAATTTCGAATAACTAAATGTATGCATAAATATATTAAATGCTAATGAATATTCTTATTCATCCCGAGCAAACTATGTCTGAGGAATAAAAATGTTGCAAAGACATGTGAAGTCACTGCATACTAAGTACTGTATCACAAATATAAGGCCACAAACAGGCCTGGTGGGCACAGGCCTCTTGCCTGTGCCCACCAGGCCAGTTTGTGACACACGATTTTCCTCTTTTGGACATTGGATTATTTAAGGCACAACGAGAAAAGAAATCTAACAAATCGTGATCCAAGACTCGAAGCTCAGTGAGACCAATAGCAGAGCTCTTGGCTACCTTTAATACACGTGGCTTTGTATTAGTCTATCCGTATGCGGGTTTAAATGAAACACAAATTTTTACGTTCATTTATTATGACACCAAAATGGTTAAAATTTGACTATATACTATATATGCAGAATACAATTAATTATGAAGTTTGATTAAAACTAGCGGTTGTTTTGGTATAGCTTACCGCGGTAATCTTTGACTGCCGGGAAGTGCCGATACGCTTTAAGTTCACTCATGGTTACGTTAGTTTTTGTTACTTTTAGTTTTTCTTATGCACATCGGTACTCCGTAATTGTTATGTCCAAGACCACAATTTCCTAACTCTAACAGGAGTAAATACGCGATTATAAGTACAAGAGATAACACATATATTTACGTAGATCTCTAACGGCATATTATATAGAATACCTTTTAGATTAGGCTTCTAGAAAAGTATTTATACTTCTCTTTGGGTTTTAGTGATATACTTTATAAGTTATGCTAAAATTTTGGTTTAATAGTCTGGTAATTTATTTAGTTTTGGGTAATTTTCCGAAAAATTTGAATGGTTATCCAGAAAATACTCAATATTTTAAAATATTTTGTTGGAAAGTTATTTTAAAAAGGTTAAATTTTCACGATTTAAATTTTCAGAAAACAAAACTCAACACTAAACAACATATGTCACTTAAAATGAGAAGGAATTTCTAGGTCTGACTAATACTTAGTTATCTGTGTTCTACGAGTAGATAAGTTTGAGAAACAATTTACCTAGTGAGTTAAATTAAAATCGTCTGACGGAACACGATCGCAAAAAACATCATATCGTAAATCGTATTGAATCATATTGCAGCGTACGTGAGGGTGATATTGTCATCCGGTTAATATGGTCACTTTCTTATATCTCAAAAACTACACACAGCCTTTTTGCATAGATAATCGTAGCTGTGTGATACCATAGCTCTTCATCAGTCAATCAAATAATAAAAGGTCAAAGGGGCGCTGCTTTATCCACGCCCTCTTGTCAGTTTATCCTACAGTAAAAATGATCATTATCTGTTTTTTTAAATTTGATTTTGCGAAGTGTTCCTAATTATTGGCAAAGATTGTTTATTATTTTTTTCTTAATAAATTGGTTATAATACGTGCCTTTGTGTTTTTGTATCAGTCCTCTTCCTAGGTTTGGTTTTATAGGGCGGCAAAGCTTATGGTGATCATATTACCCTTACGTACCTTACAAGTGATAAGACATTCTTTAAAAGATGCTTTAACGATTTATCATGCCGGAAATGTGCCATGTTACAATTAAAATTTACTACATAATTAATATACAGTCGATACATGATTGTAGCGAGACAACGCAGCCAGTGTTGACACTATATTGCTAGGACTGTGAAGTATCTTTGTGTTATAAAGACAGTTCAAACCCAGACGTGACACGATCCGACGCGGCGCGCACTTTTTAAATATGTAATTCAAAATATAACCTTATCTACTACACAAAAAGATACACATTTTATTGAGATGAGAGTTCAAAAACGGCCCGAGCGTAGCGTTACGCCGCGCTGCGCCTCAACGTGTCCTACGGCGTAGTGCGACGCATCACGACGCAGCGGTGCTTCCTAGGTGGGTGCAAGGGCAGCGCTGCGCCTCGCGAAACCGCGTGACGGATGCAGTGCGACGTCGCGAGGCGCAGCCTGAAGCCGTTGTGATGAGTTGTCTTGTCTTTACAATTTTCGCGTTGCACGACCACGAGAAACCGCGAGGCGTCTCGCTGCGTCGCGCTGTGTCTCTTTACGCACCGAAGCGTCACGCCGCCAGCGCCTTCACAATGCGCCTCCCCTTACATGCACGCCCACCCACACCCCACATGGCTGCCTCTCCCACGTGAACTCTTGCGCTCACCGCCCGGCGAGGGAGCCGCTGGGGATGGGCGAGCACGCCCGACACCTGGCCTGATGGCGTAAAGTGCGCAACACTCTAACCTACAAGCTGCGTGGCAGCACCCAGAACCGGGGGAGCCGCGTCCCCCCGCGATGACACCCGGGAAAAGAGGGCCTCCTCGAACCCGAAAACCTCCGCAAGGAGATGATATATTAATGAGCCTCGCGATATTGCGATGCGTGCCATGGCGGCACGCTGTGCGGTGTGAAACCACTGTCCTCTTACAGCATCGTCGCGTCGTATCGCGTCTCTGTGTGAACTGACCCTTTGCGGGCTTTAATGTGAATAATAAATAGTTCTATTATCTGTATTGATAGAAAGAAAATACAAGAGTTAATTGCTACTAAAAATTAAGATCCCGGCTATGATCACAATGATATATTATGTATTTCAAATACTGATGGTACGTATTTGTAAGTATTTGGAATAATATACTCATCTTTATCTGAAATCATACACGATAAATATTCACATAAACATTCGACCTCATTTACATAGATCTGTAAGTGCATAGATTAGGCTTTAGTTCTAGATAACTTATTATACTCCTCTTCGGGCTTTAGTGATATACTTTATAAGTAATATTAAGATTTGTTTTGATAGTTTAGTAATTTATTTAGTTTTGGGTAATTTTTCGGAAAACTGGAATGATGTTCCAGAAAATCAATCAATTTTCTTTGAATATTTTGCTGAAATATTAATTTCAAATTCTGTTTTCGCAATAACGAAGATAGACTTTTCGATGACTCCAAATCAGGTCCACTAAAATTCTTTCATAAGAATGAATTCTGAAACTAAATCGGTCTCCAAATCGTAAGAATACATTTCTTCCAATAAAAAGGATTTTCTCGTAAGGGTTGATGATAACAATTGCTCAAAAACGAAAACTTTTCATTGAATCTGTAGAATCATCCTCCTGCTGTTTTTCTAATTCGGGTACGAGTCTATCAATATAGAAGTGAAATATGTTAACCCTGAAATTATAATTCTTAGTTATTCTCATTTTTTCATCGGGTGTTTGATTCCTCTTCGGTTGTGGTTTTTTCCCCATTTTTTTGTATACTGATTCGACACACTTAATTAAATCACTTTTCTTCGAAATAATTAAAATTCTCTCGTTCAGCTACAAAAAACTTGGAAGGAGATTTGTAAAGATCGAATCTACACTAGAAACCTGAATTCGAACATTCACTTTAACATCATACACAACAACCATTACCGCCATTTTTAGTTTTTCTAAATTCAAAAGCATTCCTGTCGCTTCGTTTGGTGTTACAGACTATTCAATATTATTATATCACCCTTGATTCATTGATTCCAAAGTTTTGAGGACTTCGTACCAAGAATCTCTTAAACTTCCACATGCCTCTTCTTTAGCTGACCAACGTGTCAGATCTACGTTCTTTAGGGTTTTCTCTTTCTTGAAACTTACAAAAAAAAATATGAAAAAGGTAACATGACATTAATATGAAAGGTAAACCATTTTGTAAATTTGAAAACTGATATGGCATTATTACAAGAAGTAGATTCAGCGGAGCAAATATGTGGATTTAGTCTATTGAGCAGTGTAGCTCTGCAACTAGTTTTATTGCACGCATAGGGCCACGCGGACTTATACTGTAACAGAGGGGAACGCCTACATATGGCTACTCCCCTACGGTCCGCCGGTGCGGCAGCCTGTGTTCCTCTATGAATGTTAACACTCAATTATGAAAGTGAATACTGTGAAAATGCGCTTAAATGCGATTAAATACGACTTATATGAAATACTACTCACACCAATAATTGAAGTAACACCAATCATGCTAGGATTAAAGATCAGCTAGTGACGTAGGTATTAAATATAATCGTCAGAGCAAGAAGTTAAATTTGTCTTTAACATTAATAGTAAATAGGCTAATGTCTTCAATACTTGCACATGTTTTGAAGTGCGTAGAAATAGTTTTAGAGAGAGACACTTTCAGATGGAGAGAATACCGCGTACTTTTAAGTGTCGCCAAAACTATGCTCAACTTGTTGACTCGTACACACACGTCTCTCTTCATTGTTTCATGCTCACACTGCTGTAAAACCTCGTTGCCGCTGCTAAAATAATGTCGCCGGTTGCAAATGATTTTAGATGCAATAGTAAGTACGGGTGAGTGCATTTTTTTAACATTAGTTGAGCATGTTTTTAACGCCATTTGGAGTTCAAATGGTTAATACCTTCAGTTATTACTAAATAACATCTCTAAATGTTATAACATCTAGATAAATTATGTGCCCTAAAACCATTAGTACACGAATAGCCTAAGAAAGAAATACAGTTGTTAAAGTGGTACATCCAGTAAGCTTGCATGATGGTGCTTTCTAGTTCAGCCGCTGCTGATATGATGTAGTTCCCTGCAAACAAAAGGTTTCTTTACATTTATATAATAAGTATACGACGCAATGTAAATTGAAAACACTTTCGTATTGATATTAAGTAATATAGGCCGAATAGACCTATAGGTGTGGTTCGCTTTCGTGGAATATAATGATATTTTACTTATACCCTACTATATAGATTATGAAGTTTATAAAAGAATGAAAACCAAATTGAATATACAATTTAGACTCTGAACCTGAGGTTTTGGGATACGCAAAAAATATTATACCTTAGGCGGGCATCGCATAGTTCGTGGACCGCCAAAAGAGGCCTACAGCATTTTCAGGAGGATCTCGGCTACTGCTGGTGTTATTCGACCGTCCTGGACTCCGAAACGGGAACAACAGTGAATCATCCATCACTTCAACTTCAGTGACGCCGGTGCAATGCGGTGACAGCATAGTAGGGCGTCCCTAAATTATGAAGGATTTTAGGATGTCGCATTAAATTGTATTTTATTAATTTTTTATCATTTTTAACGAACCTATTTTATAAATTAAGGGTGTCAAGCGAGCACACAGTCCACCTGGTGGTAAGTGGATGCTGTGGCCTATAGACATCTACATTAATCCTTGATTAAAATACAAAATGCAGATGCGTTGTCGAGTACTAAGATGGAATCACTTGTTACCAGTACGAGTAAAAAGGGTCTCTAGTTCTCTACACACATCATATGAAACAAAGCAGTACTAAGCTGTTATTTTACACCGGTATTCTGTGAGAGCGTGGTCGTACTTCGGTCAAGCTGACCCATTCGTACTACAACCATAATAAACCTGCAGCACGGCCCTACCACGTAAATAATATATGTATTCCTAATAAGTTATTGAATAAATAATATCTACTCCTGTCAAAACATCAAAAAAATTTATTCATTTATTTAATCAACACCTATCATGACAGGAATAACCTAATGCGACAGTGTAGTTATTTTCATGCATAAAAAATGTGGTCATTGACTGTAACAAATTGCGAACAATCCTACCTACAGCAGCGAATAATCTCACCTATTTGCCAATGCGACCAGAATTCTGTTAGAAGTACCGGGCATACAACAGCGTCTGCTTACCGCCACTATGCTAGCATCGATTATACACATCGAGAGAACTGAGCTGATAAAAGAACGTTACGTATGGTTTATTTTGCCCTCTGCCAATCAATAATACAATATTGTACATCAGCTTGGGGCGGTGCCTCCAAGACAAGCACGATTCAATTGGCGAGGGCACAGAGAGCAGTTCTGAAGGTCTGGTTAAAAAGCCCTACCGGTACCCTACGCCCGATTTTTATCGGGATACCGAGGTTTTGAGTGTACGCCAGTTGTATATTCTATCCGCGGTCTTAAAAACCCATGGGCAAGTAATTCAGTCGCCTATTTACGACCACGTAATCACTAAACGTATACTTAAAATCCCAATTCCGGTTGCCAGGTCTGTTTTCGCGCAACGCCTTCCGCAGTTTTAACATCCTCATGTCTATAACAAAATAAAGTCTGCGACATCAAAAATTGCACCACATTTAGAACTAAACAAGTAGTAAAAAGGTATCTCACCACACTAAACTATAATGTAACCGAAAATTTAATATTAAAGCAAAAATAATACCAAATTATCTCTACGTTTTACACTAAAAAACATTGTGTCCGTGTTCTTTTTCTAGGAATAATAAACAAATAATGCAAGCGACGAATAGTTAAAAACTATCTTCCGAAATTAAGAAATAATTTGTTGTTTTGTATAAACGTAACTAAAACAGATAACCGTACACAGGCTACGCCTAGTCTGAAATCCGCCAGTAATTTTTTTATATGTAATAAGAGTTTAATTTACTATAATATAAGTTAAAATTAATTGAATATAAGTTACTACTTTTCCAATGTTCAGGTCTATTTCAGTTCCATTTCTAGAAATAAACGATTTTTTATTTTTATTTATTATTTTACATCGATATACTGTTGCTTACAAATTGCGGCCACCACTAAGTGAGGTGTAATCGCCGCTCTTGGTGTTTGCCGCAATTTACGGTAAATTCTATTCTCCCATCTAGGAAAAGCAGGAGGGGAGGGGGGGGGGCTAACAGTGGACTTCTATGGAGTGATGACAATAACAATCCTCGATATACTACACGACCTTTTTTTATCGTATGAAATAAAAAGGATGTTACTTATGAACGGAGTATAAGCCTATAAGCACTGATAATTTACAAAAAAAATTTTTTTTGAATAAAATAAATAAATAATACAAAATCTATCGAAATTAAAATCATATCATGTGATCCAGAGTCCGATTCCCAGGTCGGGTTAAAAATAACTTATTGGTCTGTCAAAAAATCTAACTCATTAGCAGCCTGGAATCAGGAAGTAGGCGATGTTTCACCCCCGTGTCTCAGAAAGGACGTAAAGATATTGGTCCTACACCTGATCTCACCGGTCGTGTCGTACCGTCCCATCAGACTGTTTGAGTGAGAGAATAGACAGCACACTCGTGCTTGCGCATATACTTGTGCACACAGAAATCTTTATTTAGATTTCTGTGCTTGTGCACTATAATTTTGTTCTGTGCAGACGGCTATAGTCTCCGTTGAGACCGGCCGCCGTGACAGATATTCGGTCCGGAGGATTTGTATAATTATTTCTTTACTCTACTATACTTCAGAATACGACAGTATGTTTCTAAGTATATGCTTCAGACGCAAAACATTCATTAAAAAAAATTAAGCATTTAATGTTAATTGGTTATGGAAGATGGTGATGATTATTCCTTTCATTAGAGTAAACGCTGCGGCGTGTACGTATACGCACGTAATACTCACCGGCTTCAACGATGTATGATCCGGCTTATGTTGCTGAAGGAGCGTTCCGAGACCGTGGGGACTCGGATCGACTGAAGCATGACAAATTATTATCTTACTGTTTTTTTTTTGAGTTAATGCACTACATCTAATGTAAATGAGATAAGAAATTACATCAGATTTTTAAATAATCTTTATTACACCACTTGTTTCTTAGGAAAGGGTGACAAACGAGGGGTTTGTCCACTCTAGGGTGGATAAACCCCTCGTTTGTCACTTCGAAAATGCGTGTTCGTTTATACAACCTAGACGGGGTGGATAATCGGGATTCACTTTTTGGTTGCTGTTCCGCCATTCCACCCCAAGTACGGTTCAACAGAAAATATATTCATACTTTAATATGTTGATATGTTAAAGTATGAATATATTTTCTGTAATAATTAGTATGCTATTGATTAATTTTTAATAACCACAAACTTAAACGAAAAAAAACCACATTAAATTTAAACGAAATTAAACTTACTTGTTTTAAATAATAAGTAATTTATAAATTCTGCAATATGACCAGGAAATTACCAACACTAATTTCATCATTGAGTAGACGTAATTGTATAAATTCGTCTCTAAATGTACATTTGCAATCGTTTTCTTAATTTCTTTGTTACTAAAGATGTTTTAGAAAAAAACTGGGCGTATTTTTGGAAGCAATCCAAAAATTTTACTAAATTTGGATGTTTCTCTTTAACTTCATTTCAAATAGTTTTGGAAACCAACTGACATCGGGTGGGGTTTGAACCCACGACCTAAACAATCCGTGCCGATGCTCTAACCAACTGAGCTATCTACCGTGTTCCACGGCCACGGAAGTCAATCTATTTCTTGTGATGTGAATTGTGTATATTATGTTCTTCTTGTGATGGAATTAATCTACGTTAATTAAATTAAATTTGCCTAGGTACGTTACTTGATGTATTTATCTAGGTACTTACCAACTGGTAGAGTACGTTAGAAGTTAATAAACCGACACCGCTAATCAATTTTTGGAAGTGTGTGATTTTAAAACACAAAATGCCCAAATATGACTGCACTCATTCGAAATTCAAAATTCAAAATTCAATTATTTTTATTTTATATGCACGCTTTTTATATTATTCTATTAGCATTGTAGAACATTTTTACACGTTTCAAGTGCGTTAAAAGTATTTACTATATTTATCAAATAGGTGACGACATATTCGATAGGGGTGCATCCGATACAGATACCGATACCAATATATCGGCGATACTCGATGTTTGCCGATATATCAGCATCGGCAATATTTTTATGGCCGATTCAACGATACTTTTAAAATTTCGCGCTTTAAAATCTATTCCCCCGCAAACGAGGCACGAACTAACTATGCTGCTCAGTATCTTGTTGCCTCGTTTCCCCTGTCTACTCTGAGCACAAATTATCTCAAAGAAGAAGGCATCTCTCTACCTAAGGTCTCCTAATATATCGAGAACATCAGATCCGTTCGTTTTCTAGCGCAATAACGTCTTATACCCATACTTGAAAAATTGCCGCAGAAGTACTCTAGTTTACAAATGAGTTCTGTCGCATCTGAGATACTATTTTCCACCGTCCAAGTCTTATTAAAAAGAATACTTTGTTTTTTAAACAAAAATCTCATCAATGTTAATTTAAATTACTAAAACCACATATTAACTAATCTCAACTTTTCTACAGTTTTAAAGGGTTTTATTTAATTTGTCCAGTTATTTGTTCTTTATATATTAATAAAAAAATAGCCTGACGCGTGTTTTATATATTTTACCTTAATTTTTGAATTCAATAAGCGTATCGATATCGGTATCGGTATCGCCGATATTTTTATAAAAGCATCGGTATCGGTGTTGTATCGGCAAAAAGGCGTATCGAGGTATTCGAGCACTTTGTGTTTTAAAAAGACACACTTCCAAACGTCGAGATTTGCACTGAACTTATCGAACTTGTTTATATATTAGGTAATAATAATAATAGTAATTATTATAAACCCATATAGTTAATATTATAATAATTACTTACTAGAATAATTTATTATGATATCTACCTATTCTTAGCATTGTCTAATTACAATATTCCTTGCGAGATCTGCACAAATTATTCGTGTCCGTTCTGAGCACCCGGAAACTGAATTTATTCTTTGGAACATGTACTCTGTGACGGCAATCAAACAGTGTCAAAAGTTTTGCATCCGGCGCGACGGTGACGATTGTATGCGATATCAATAGCAAAACTACAAGGACAAGACCAAGACTGATTTTGGGCAACACTACCTGCCATAGTTGTTATATATATTTTATTTTTTGTTGTGGCAAATGTTGCAAGTTTTCGTTCATACTTTATAAAAACTGTACTAGCCAATGATTTTTATTAACATTTTTAAGGCCAAATTGGAATTTCTCACTTTTTTTTCGAATTTCTCTTAGCTTAGTCTTATAACCAGCAGGTACTATAGTCACACCTACACTTTTGCTTGAGAGCTTATTTTATGTCGTTTTTTTAAGACTGATTGTGAAATGTGATCTTACTTGGAGAAGTAGGTCTTAATTTTGGCGTTGGTGCGCAAGGAGTTGGCCAAATAGTTGTTGTCCAACACGAACAGGGCCGCTTGCAGCTGTACGGGTTACGCGCGGCGTAGCTGCCGGTGCGGCTCGATACGCGACATCGACGAGTAGAGCGTCTAAAGTGAAAAACATATTTTACAATTTAGTTTCGAACATTTTCACAAGTTCAAACATTCAAGTTTTTTAAGTGAAAACTTCTTTATAAGCGTTATGACTTGAAACTCAATGAAACGAGAAAGCGGCATACGTACCGGGTGATAGTGCTGACGATACATTTGATGATGGGTCAGAAAAAAAATTAATGCTGATAAAAAAAATCGTTTTTTCACAACATTTTATTAGCTTTATTCACGCTCCATCATGTTACTATAGCTAAATGAAAAGATAGTATCACTGAAAAATCACGAAAATACTAAAACATAACAGTGGAACTTAAAATAAAACCAGCTGACAATAGGATAGGGTCAACATTCGCGCGGACGCCGAATCCGCGCGGCCCTCAGCTAGCAATTGTACCGTACCTAATAATTACAACACTTGTCTAAATACCTAACTTATCTACTTAACCTACTATTTTGCCACTGTACTAGTCTCCACCTAGCTACTTAAATTCGAATTTACAGATTTCCAAAAAAATTAGGTATCAAACAGCTAACAGTGCTTCAGTCATTGCGAGGCAGATTTGGGCTCGTTGTTACGTCTCCTCATACAGGCGGGGAATCATTGTGGGGTCTTCAACACAGACCGCACGTAGTTTGTCGAAAAAATCCACGAGCCATTTGTTTCAGTCGCCTGCCGCGCCGCCAGTCGTCCGCGCGATTCACCCGGTAAATTTCGCCCGTCGCGTCTCCACTCGCCGCTACGCGTTGCTTGATCCATACATTTCTATACATTTGTTTTAGTCGCTAGACGCCTCGCCGTTCGCGCCACGCGAATTTTCGCTACGGCGAATGTCCCGTGGCCAGGCTGTTATGTGCTGCTATATTCGACGCATGGAATAGTCTTCAAGATTGCTACAGTGAGGGGAAGAAGTTGGCATATAGAAAACTAACTATCTTCAGATTGAAATATTCGTGTGAGCAAGCGTTCTCTTGCATGAATATAATTAAAGGTAAGGTAGGAAGCCAAATAACACATGGTAATTTCGAGTCGTGTTTGAAACTTAAAACACCAAGTTAGGAGCCAAATTTATCCAAAATTTTCAAAGCCATGCAAAGCCAACGCTCTCATTGAATTTGTTTGCTCAAACGTATGTTATAATTTTTCTTATTTTTAAGTACAAGTTACATTATTGAATAAAGTTTAAATATTCTACTTGAACAACCATGCAAAACCAAAGCTTCCATTGAATTTGTTTGCTCAATTGTTTGTTATTGAAGTACAAGTTAGCGTTGTAAGACTTACAATGTAAATATGTAAATATTCCACTATTTTAATTTTTTTAATAATAAGTGGATTAGGTTCTAATTTGTTGTGAAAAAGTTGTTGTGTGTGTGGCTCTTTAAAAACTTTGGAATTTTGTTAATTGTAAATTTTGACTCTTCCGATTTAAACACAAAACTATAGCCGACCTCTGACTTAGCGTCTATATTACGTACCATTTTGTGAGTCAATAAATTTTTATTCGATAAATTGACTATAATACTTCTAAAATGAATAATATGGCGCTATTGCAAAGCAATTTCCCCGAAAGAAAATGTTTTTTGATTTTTATAACTGTATGAAATTAAGAATTGTATTATTTTTATTTGCTATAAAATATATTTTAATCCTATATTTTATGCCACACTTATGGTTGAAAATTATAATATGAAATAAATCACTTGCCGTGAAATTTATATTACGTACTTATATTTTATGTTTCATTTTATTTAAAGATTTCATATCTACCACGTGTGAACTGCACATATTTTTTTTAATATTCGATTTCGTTTTTTATGCTTTGTAATATATTATATAATTATGGGCTAATTTTTTAATCGTCAGAAGATAGTTATTTATAAACAACACAAATTATAAATTACGAGTGTGTTTATAAAATAGTTCAATTTCACTTTTATATTAGTTGAGATCTAATTTAGTTGATGCATACTATTTATCAGGCGATTGAAAAATCAGGCATCACTTACAACAAATTCAAATATGACCGAAAGTTTTTTTGAAACGTAAAATTCTTCGGAAAACATACAACGATTACTATCATTTATCATAGACGATATCATCTCATTAAAACACAATAGAACAGAAATTTCGTACTTGGTGTATAATCACATAAGCCAATTAACTTAACAAGTTAGACTGAATGTGTAATATTCGCGTAAGTATATCATTAGAGTAATCTATTATATTAATTTATTCCTCATATTCGTTATATCCAGTAGGTGTCAATCCTTTGAAAATTATTTGTGTAAATATTAACTATTCGATTTCAAAATAAGGAGGTGGTTTACAATACGACTGTATGTTGTATGTAACTCGATGTCATCGTCAATTGTGAACTGATTTTGATGACATTTTTTTATTATGTAGGTTAATACTTCAGGAGTGGCCTGATATGACTTTGGAGAAAAAAAATCCACTATATAGATAAAGTTTGTAATGTAACTATTCTGACGACGTTAAGGCTGTGATATTCCTTAGTAATTCTAAAAGGCTAAAGAAAAAAATTTAAAAAAAATGTAAAAGCCGACTTCAAAAAACTACAGACCGATTTACACTACGACAAGTACAGTAGCGAGATAACTTGAGAACCTGGCGAGTTAAGTAGAAAACCTCGTTTGAACGGCAATTAGCGAGTTAACGATTAGGTTGAACGGGATAGCCGGCCGCACAATTTTTTGGCGAGTTAAGTGCGATGAGTGAACTCGCCGCGCGTGTGAACTTGTAAGTTTAGTAATTTAGTTCAGTACGTAAGTTAACAGGACGCACCGTCTTTGATTTCGACTTTTAATTATAATTTTTAATTCAACATATGATAATAATACTATTTACGCAACTAGTAATGTTTATTCAATCAACATTAACCCACAGCGTTTTCTTATGGTGAGTGTAGAGAGCCCTAGACACTTTTCACTAGAATTCCATATAACTTCTCAAGGGTGACGATGCATCTGAATTTTGCACAATCGAGAATACATGTATACGTCTTTGGGTCATAGCAAACATTGACCATTAAAAAAATAAAAAATGAGCGTCATAATAATACGGACGGGGTTAGTGAGGCTGGAGAATTTTTAAGATAATAAAGAAACGGGATCAAGTTTCTCCAGTAACTTATTTGATTACTACATTTTAATTTCTTGGAGGAGTTCTCAAACATTTCATAATTGTAGTTTCTGTCTTAGGCCCGCTTTTCACAGTCAGTGACACATGCCGTTATTTCGGTCACTGCGTTTCAAATGTGATCGCATAATATTTTATTTTCAGTGCGTACTCATGTTTATTTGTAGATGTTTCGAACTCGGTCGGCTCGTGTGTCCGTTAGCCGGACATTTCGACCAATCTGTGACATGATTCTCCCTGTTCTATCTATGCAGATGACGCGCCGTTTCAGTCGACATTTCCTTGAACCATTATGTTTAGACATTTGCCGGCTATTTTGTTTTATAGCTCTCTTAATAGCCACCACAATGTTCGCTTTGTTACAGTGTCGCATCGAAGTGGTTTTACGAGTTTCCTGCGCGTCTAGGCTGTTATATTAGTGTGCTCAAATTATTTTACAATGGCTGTCACAGTACTAACATTGTAAAAGTAAATCCACTTTGGAAATAACGACATGACTTTAATCAATATTGATTTAAAAAATACCATAAAAGCTCTGGTATAGTGTTGCGGAAGCTTCTCTTTCTAAATGAAAGTGAATAACGAGCACACAATCCACCAGATGGTAAATAAATGCTCTATAAAAATGAAACGCCCTGTATAATTAAATGTAGTAGTAAATGACCGATAGACCTTACTCAATTAAAAATCAAAACATTGAGGCATTAGCCCTAAGGACCATGGAATGCCTTAATACGAGTTAAAATGGTATCCGGTTCTCGTCGTTCTCTATACGAAATTTGGCATTATCATGTTGATTCAGACGTATAACAATTATCATAAAGGTCAGTCGACTGTACGGTAGGGGGTGACTCCTCACTAGATGGAGTGATGACCTAGTAAGACATGGAGCAAGTCGATGAATGCAGGTGGATCAGATTCATGTTTTATGCTATCTATTCTTTGAGGGAAGTCTTTATTCTGCAACGGTCTTATGTCAACGGTTGGTAGAGCTGTAATGATGATAATAAAGCCAATTTTTAAACATTTAAATGATACGCTTCGCATAGTGGGAGTATGGTTACGAAACAAATAAATAGACCGCGAATTGGAAAGTTTACAGTTCGACGTTGTTATTTAAAGCCGACGAACGAAACGCGGCTATCGGAGTGTAGGAATTACAAATCGACTTACGCTCAGCGGAGCGGAAAGACAAGGATGTATTTAAATTAATTTCGACGAGCGAGAGCCGGAGCGGCGCCACTAATCAACATCGATGATAGGGCAGTGACGTACCGTCGCGTCGCGTCGGTGCGGATATTGAAAATCAGTTTTCTTACTGCTTCAATTCTAGATTAACAAAACAATTTATTCATATTTTGCACAGTGTATCTACATTACTTATTTTTGCTCAACTATACATTTTTTTCATCAGCCCTTAATCAACTGCTGAATATCTCCCTCTCGCATTGTAAAAAGGTTTTTCGTTGTAAAGAAAATTTACCCTGAATTTCACTTGGCAGGTGGGTTGAAGATCGCAGTGCTAGAAATCTCGCACCATTTATGACACTGTCATTCTCCAGTCTCGGTACACGGAATTTCTACAGTCATCTGCTATCTCGAGTCGTATTTTCCACGGTCGCCTTTTACTTCACATAATCTCTTTATATAAAAAACAAATGCTGTTCGTTAGTGTCGTTATAACGCGAAAGCGGTTCGAATGATTTTGATGAATTTTTTGTCTGCTTTTGAGTGGGTCCCTGGATATTTTAGATTCACAATTGTACCCGGTAGGTGGCGTTATTGTCGAGATCTAGAAATCACCCGGGCGAAGTCGGAGCCGAACTCATCAATTTCGTATCGAAATGATACTCGTACTACTTTGTGTGCTAAGACTTATTATGTGTCAGTTTCAACATTTCTTAAATATCACTTGCAAAATTATGAGACCTGCGACGGGCAGCTGCATCTAAGATGCATTACATTTCTTTCTGCGATGAAATCTGTCTGACACGCGTGGTTCTGCAACATCTTTTATTATTAGTAGACCCTATAATTGCTAATGAAGTTTCCGGAAGCGGCATTTGCATTTTTTTTGTTGATACATTTAGATGTAATACCGAGTTATTTTACATTAACAGGCCAGATTTCCGTAAAAGGTTCGGAGTAATTAATATAGGCAAGCGTTGAAAAAAAATTATAAAAAAATCTCAAACATTCTATCCTTTTCATGTTTTAAATTCAAAAATAGTGATTATGTATTATTTTAACTGATTATACTGCGCACGCACACATTCGTGGGGGTCTATCGATAGGCAAATACGTTGTTGCCCATAAATCACATTCAATTTGGGATAATTTCAGATAAAAGTAGGTACTTGTATTTTTAAATATTGGAAAATCCAAAAAAGCACGGCTTATGAGCGTTTCATTTAATTTTGATGAAAAAAATAAATCGAAATTCTTAGGTAATAGGTAGAAGGTACATTTAAAAAAAATTAAAAATCATTTTATTAACAAACTACGTGTACTACGCCATTTATATGAAATAGGGGAATCTGTTGATAGAAAACTGAAGCCAATAAAACAACCCTGTCTCGATATGTCAATTTTTTCGGGAGTTATCGTGGCCAAATCGGCGTACAGACATCCGATTGTCCACGTAAAAATTTTTTCAAATAGTTTTTTTCAAATGTAGCAATATAAAATGATTTTTTGGAAAATATAATATGGATTAATTAGTGTTTTCTTGATATACCTCACAAAATTGTTTAAGTGTATGGTTATGATTATAGAATACTATAATACATACATAATAGAACGGAGGAGTGGGCGGAGGCCGTGTAGCCACTAACATTTCAATACGAACCTTTAAATGTCAACAAAATCAATCGTTTTTAATTTTCGTGTCAAGCGTCGCTGCATGCAAATTATTTAAAAAATGGCGAATTGTGCAATAACTACGTGTTGAAAGAACAGCTGGAAATGGAATTTAAATAAGAGAGACATATCCTACAACTAGTAAGTCAAAAACTGTTGATATTTTGTAAATAATAGAAATAAAAATAAAGAAATATTAATGTGTAAAATCATTAATCAAAAGTCTAAAATGTGTAAATTCGCTCAGTCTGTCAACAGTGAATCGGGTTTGTAGTAGTGATAATACGACGTAATTGCTTGTTTGTGTGCTCCCAGCGACGCCGATCCTCGTACAAAATAAGGTTGACAGCCATGCTATTGTATATTATAGTATTCTATGGTTATGATAGAGGCATTTTAAGACCACAAAATTGCTTGACCTTGATGTGTTGGTACTAAAGCACGTCTCAAAGGCTACGCGTTATGAGGCGTGTAAAACTGCAATAACGGTATATAATTATTTACATACTTGAACTTAAGTTTAAAATTTAGCTACTCTTTGAAAAATAACCCTGTATATTGTTATCGCATACCATGTTTACTTATTTCTTTTTTATTTCATTTATATTAATTTATGTACTTCTACGTATTTACCCTGTAGCGGCGGCGTAAGAACATTCACTACGCCATAATATCATCCCGTAGGTGTCGTAAGAGGGGCAGAGGGAAACAAATCAGGATCTGGGCGCAGCTACCCCAAATAACCAATAAAGACTTAAAAAAACTACGGTTGCCAACACGCTTGCCAATCGTGGCAGCTATGGAAAATATTACCCCTATGAGGAGTGGTCTTAAATAGGTTATTTATATAACGGTATCGTACTTTTTATCTTTGAGTCATCTTTAAGTATAATTTATTTATTTGTACACAAATATTTTAATTTTTTTTTCAATTTATTAAAAGCTGAAAACGTCACAAAAATGTCATTCCATAGAAATGAAAAGGTGAAGTTCGATTAACGTTGAGATTGTCCCTAAAATTGTTTAGAAAATTATAGACTAATGGACATCAATCATCCCAAAACGCTTTATACAAAGTAACTTTCTTGGAGAAAAAAGTGTAATTTGTTACTAGACGGAAATTAAGACGGGAAGTTTTATCAGGACGCGGAACACAGAAATGAGGGATATATAATAAAATTAGAACTTTAGAAGGAACAAATATTAGAAGCAATTAAAGTTTTTTTTGTTATTTTTGTTATATTCATTTACATTGTTGTTAAAGTACAGTGCGTCAAAATTATGTAAATTTATGAAAATAAATAAAATTAAAATACCTGTCTGTAATATATAAAATGATTGCCTTATGAAGGGAGAGGGGAGGAGGATATTTGCATGCCATTGAGACAGTAATAACCTCTTAAGACAAAAATTGGTAAAATACCCTATATACCAATTTTCAATCGATAACCAATACATAACCAATTTTCAATTTTCGAGCGAATCCTAGAGTGATTACGAACCACCGTAATTTTTATATATTTTTTTTAAAACCGAATAGTGCCTTAATAATTACTTTTAATCTATCGTTTTAAATTTTCGCGTGAAAACGCCAGCCGCCATGTTGTTTAACTCTTTGCTGATTTTGCAAAGGAAAAGATACTTTTTAATGTTTAATAATGATTTATCACCTAAATCATTATTGTGTTGTGCCTGAATGCAAAAATACGAGCATAAGAACGTCGGGAAAGTTATGGATTCAAGTGCTAACTGATTTAAATATAAGAAATACTTGGCTAAAACTGGCAAGAAGATAGGGGAGACCAGGTACAAAAGTAACATTTTGTACTTTTACCTATGTTTCTGGTAATTATTTTAATAAAATTAATGCATCCAGATATATATTCCGTTCATGTTTTTTACATTAGTATCTTGATTTTCATTATTATTGTGTATTTCATGTGAATCGCACGGACTTCAAAAAAAAATTGTCCGTTGTTACTTTCGACCACGTAGGCGGGTCGAAAGTAACACGTTGTGGGTCGAAAGTAACAGGACAAAGGCTGGTCACTCGATGTTGGAAGATTATCAACTAGACTTACCGGTACAGGTAAATTCGGAAGTTGCATTTCGATCAGTGACAGAAAGAGGAAATGCTTCTCTAACAATCCCAGGAATGTAATGGGTGATCATTGTTCGACCATTATGATTCCGCGTCCAGTTGTCTGTAGCGGTGTTTGTCATTTTCCATATGGTCCGAATACTGCTCTATCTAAAGGCAGAAGTTTGTGCGTGCAATGAGGTGGAAACGACAGCAGTACTACTGCATTTTTTTTTACAAAAATATTGAACTTGTATAGATGCATGCCATGTATGATGGTCGAGCAGTAACAGATTTTTTTTAAACTTTTTGTTTGACTTATTTTTTGAATTGTTCTAGAAACAGTAAAAAAATTGCTTCATGCATCCATCCACTAGCATTTCCAGCTCAGGCAAAACCAACAGGACCGTCAACCATTCCTTACCCGCCATTTGAGTGTCGTGCCACTTTTCAGGAAATGTTTGTTCATATTTTATAGCCAAATCCTATGCCACTTAACGTACTTCAGATGGAGATAAACTAAAATAAACTCCACAGCACTATTAAATAGTCTTGTAGACATTTTTTTTCATCAAAAGTAAAAACACGGTTGACGTATCGGTAGCCCACAACTGTGCTAGTATTTCCCTAAAAATTGAAATATAGAATTTATAATGCAATTTTATAAACAGAAATCAGTATTTCTCGTTTATTTTTTACAAAACCTATCATAAATATATATTTCTTGATTTTATTTAACATGGTGTAAAATACACTTTTGTGTATCGGTGTTCAGAACGGTTGAACCGTTTTTAATAAACCGAAACTTCAAAGATAGAGAGCAGAAGAAGGGATCTGGACTTATTTTATCCAAACAAAATTGAAGCAATTTAAAAAATAACGATATTATGGTCTTTCACTATCTTAAATATTGATAACGCCACATTAATAGATCCAACCCGGGTGAAGTTGGGGCGGGTCGCAAGTATTCAAATAAGATGAAAGGGGATATTACAAATCGTTGTTTTTTTAAATTGCAACGACACCTATAACATAGTGTATTCAGCTTGTATACGGATAAGGTACTGGCGATATGAATATATTTAAAAAAATTCGACCACTGTGGGTAGTTATTAGGAAAAGTAATGACGTTTTGATTGTAACTATTTAGATGAGATTCTTGCTGTAACCACAGTCTCGTAGAGAAGCCTATGTTCTGTAAGGAATGAATAATGCCATATGTTAATCGCCAAAGCCTTAGTCCTAAGTTAGTTCAGTTAGTACACAGATTTTACGACTTTCAGTTTTAGGAGGTCGTGAAACCTGCATAAAACGTTTTGATGCTTTTATTAAGCTGGAAAGTAATTTTGACAACGACGTCAATAATAATAAATTTACACAAAATGAATTTGCGTGTTTCATGTTGTGTAAATTTAAATAAATTTTTTAATAAAAGTTTTTTTTTAATTTTAGTTACAAGAGTTTAATTATACGCAAACGCAATTGCTTGCACCCGATTTGAGCGGGGAACGGGTTGACAGCGGGCGAGCGGGGTAAGAAATTCTTGTATCCATAGGCGGCCGCGCCGCTGAGTTAGTTGGTTTGAAGCTGTCCAGGCAGCGCCGCGTCGGGAGAAAATTGCGCTCGCGACTGAACCTCGAGTTAAAA
>DWHP01000226.1:0-22432 GCA_018247895.1 Parnassius honrathi
TAGATTAATTATTAGTGTGTTTTGAGTTTTAATTGGTGTCGGTGATTAAAGTATTAATTTTGGTAATTCAATCGGCAGTTTTTATTGTCACGAACCCTAAACTCGTAACAATTCGTGTCAGAAGTGTCACGAAGGATGGCTGGTCAGTAGCTCCTACATCTGCAGCACCTGACTAAGGTTCTCTGATGATGATACTGCTGGAACAGGCTCACCGACAGGAGGAACAGGCCCGCCGACAGGAGGAACATCCCCGTCGACAGGAGGAACAGGCCCGTCGGTTGGAGGAGCAGTTGCAGCGCGGAAAGGAGGAACAGGCCCTTCGTTTAGAATAGCAGCTCAGACGTGATAAGGAAGAGCAAATGCTCCTCGTGAAGGACCTTCACGCTACCTTCGGGAAAGAGATAAGGTAGGTGAAGGATAAGGTTGCTCAACACAACAACCACCTGTCGAAAGCTGAAACCCAAATCTACCAAGTGAAGAAAACGCTGCACGAACTCAAACTTGGGAATGGAACTACAGCTCCCGTAGTCAGTCATGTTCACCAATCAGAAATCCAGTTCGAGGCTGTTATGAAGACGAACGGCTAGAATAAAAGACAGGCTATGACTGCTCACACACTAGGCCTGCGCGACCAGACCTTAACTGTTCTGGAAGCTCTCGGTAAGGAAGCGACTTACGAGCAGATCCTTGAGGCATTGGAGGCTAGATATAGCGACGCTCTCCTGGGCCACGTCTTTCGTGTGCAGCTTAAAGATCGCGTGCAATGCATCAACGAAAATCTGCAGCAGTAGGCCCTTGAGGTGGAGAAGCTGGTTGAAAAAGCGTACCGATCTGTACCTGCGCTCATTAAAGGGAACCTGGTGCAGGCATTCATCGACGGTATCCGCGACGTGGAAGTCAGAGTTGCTGTGAGACTCGGTCACCACGAGACGCTTAAGGACGCCTTGGCCCATGCACTAGAAGTGGAAGCCGTGCTGCAGGATCTTCGTACCCATCACGTCAGGCAGGTTGCGGCAGCTACAGTTCGCGGCCGCAATAAAGGATACAGCCCTAGGTGCTATGGCTGTGGGGAAAGGTGCCCTCTTCGATCCAGCTGCCCTAAGTGAACTGTAAAAAGGGAAGGTAATCTATAGGGTTCTGCGGCGAACAGCACCCCCCAGCAGGAACAGGAATACGACTTTGTGATCGAACACTGCAGCGGGAAATCTCACAACAACGCAGATGCATTGTCAAGAAGACCTTGTCCTGAAGATTGCAAGCATTTTAATAGGCAAGAGGGTTAGGAAGTGGTTTCTGTGAGGATACTCAGGGCAGTACCACCTCAGCAATAAGTGGAAGGATAGCTTACAACAAGCACAGCAGGAAGACCCGGACATCAAGTCTATTCTGGAATGGATGAAGGCCAGTGCTCCCAAGCTCAAGTGGAGCGACCTCTCAGCGATGAGTTTGACCATGAAAAGCTATTGGGCCCAATAGGACAGATTTCTAATTCAAGACGGAGTTCTGTGCCATAAATGGGAAAATGGTCGGGGAGACAGCTGTCATTTGCAAACGGTTGTCCGTAAATCTAAAGTACCGGATATTCTACAGCTGTACCATAATGATTGTTTAGGAGGCCACCTGGGAGTTAAACGAACTCTACTGTATACCAGAGAATGGTTTTACTGAGTCCATTGTCGTGACGATATCGAGGATTGGTGTCGTAAATGTACAAGTTGTGCGGCTGTAATAGGACCTCACACTCGTAGTTGAGGTACATTGATATTGTACAATGAGGGTGCACCGTGGGAGAGGACAGCCCTTGACGTTGTGGAGCCGTTTTAGAAAGGTGCAAGAGGTACACGTAAGATCGTCCATGTGGACCCACTGGCGCGTTATTATGGGGCCGATAATGCTCGGGACGAGCATGTTTTAGGAGAGGGCAGTGGTTCGTGCCATAATGAATGCCACTAGTGCCATCTAGTGTCGGGTAGCAGAGCGAGGAAAGCTTTCTAGAAATAACCTTGCTAGAACTTTCCCACCGGCGCCATCTAGTATCGAGTGGCAGAACTGGAAGAGAACTTTCTACATCTAGTCGATGGGGACCGGTATGTGCTCGAGCATTCTGGATGTTTCAGTAGAAAAGTTCCTATATAAAGGCGTTAAGGACCGCGACCAGGACGATACTGAATTGGCAATACAAGCGAAGACTTCGGAGCGAAATAAAGTGAACTAAAGTGCTAAGTGTGATTATTTATTAATGTGTTTTAAGTTTTAATTGGTGTCGGTAATTAAAGTGTTAATTTATGTAATTCATTTGGCAGTTTTTATTGTCACGAAACCTAAACTCGTAACACTATGTTTATTTCAATTTTTTTTATAAAAGACCACAAGGTGCTTTGAGTATTTTTGACCTTTTCAGGGCCTAAGATTGTATTCACTATGAGATATTAATCAGGAAATTACAACATTATGGTGTAAGTAGTGTTGCTCTTAAATTTATTATGTAGTCAATCGTTTATTGGCGGAATAAGAATATCCACTGCCCAATACGGTCCCATAGGTGTCGTATGAGGCAACAGAGGGAAACAATGCAGCAGAGGTGGTCAGCTGCGTCTTTCTAAGCACGTCTAGAAAAAAAAACTGCGGTTGCTAACCCGCCTGCTAGGCGTGGCGACTATTGAAAATATCCCTACTACAAGTCAATCTATAGGGAAGGCCTATGCGCAGCAGTGTACTTTGGATAGACTCTAACGATGATGATGATGATGATGATAATGATAATGATTTAGTAACAGAACTCAAAAAGTTGTTTTCAACAGTAAGAGTTCTTCCAAGTCGAAACAACACATCCTCAGGGCTCAACTCTCAGCTCCTTTTTGTTTCTTATCTATATTTGTGACTAACCTCACTTAGAAAGGATAATCATTACATGGCATCATTTTCTGATGATACTTTATTGATTTTTAACTAAAACGACGAGGCTGTAAGCTTAAACTAGACGTATTGTTACTGATTTTTATAGTTCGCGAACACTGCCGTAACGTTTTTCAAATTTACATGAATGAGAATTATTATGATAAATTTATGATTATGTAAATATAAATGCTTACAATCCACATGATCGTAAATAAATGATAGAAATAGTTTAGATGTTGACTATACTATTAACTATATATTTATATAATTTATTACAAATGTAAAATGTATATATATATTTATAGAGAGAGAGAGAGAGAGCGCGAATAGAGCAACAGAACAATACTATAGCTAACGAAATAAGTAATTCATGAGTCAAAAAAATATAGGAAAAGCAAGGAAATTAAAAAATAATGTACTGATATCCGTTTTTATTCTTCTTCATGGCGAAAAGTTCCTTACAATTTTCCTGTTCGACAAATGTTCTCAGGATCGAATTTGAATTACTCAAATGCTATATAATTTTGGAATAATATTAACCCATCGTGGTATACACATTTGCAAGCAATTTCTTATGATGTTTTCCTTCTCGATTCTAATCATGGAGGTGACTTTCGATTATTTTCAAATGTTTATGAGTGAAAAAAACGAGGAGAAAATATTAAAGAACTAATTAATTGACTAACTTACGAGGAGAAATATTAAAGAACTAATTGATTGCAGAGGATGCTCATTTAACATTTAATTGTACCGTTACATCAAAATTTATTTTAAAATTATATAATTTCCATACAGATGTAATATGTCTCATTTTAATGATTCTCTGAAGTGACCTCATGGCAATTTGTAATCATTAATTTGAATTATTTACACTCTTATCTGGATAATGCATAAAAACCGTACGCGTTGTAAGCCGTGATACCATTCTATAGTGTATTCACAGAAAGCTTGTGCTTTTATGTTGCTATTTGTTTAGCTTCAATTAAAATATTCTATCCATTGAAATGTAAGATGGAACAGATGAATGTGAAGTTGACTGTACGATTGTAAATCAATTTATATTGTAATATAAGTTTGATGCCACTTCGGTTTATTTTTCATTGAAATAGTTTTGACTTAATTTTTCGTACATAAGTACAATTATCATTATTATCATACATTCCGCTCTTGTATATATTATACATAACATAAACACTCAGGCCTGTCACCAAAATGGGCAAGCAGAGACAATAGACTTTCGTTTGGCACGATCCGGATACACTTCTCTCGCCTCTTTTACAACCATATACCTACGCATATATGCTAGCCGGTTAAGAGTACACTTAATCTGGCCCATTTTCAATATATCGTTTATTTATCGTCTAGGGCGTCCCTGTCTGACTCTTCCGTTCACTTCTGCAACATAAATTTCACTCTTTCCTCGTTTATTCTTTTTACATGACCAAAACACCGAAGCATGCCTTTCTTAATCCTGGTCACAACATCATTTGCAAACCACGCCGTTTCTCACCCTGTCATTCAGTTTCAGTCTTAACCTTTCCTTAATAACCTCATTTTCACCGCATTTATTCTACTCTTGTGCTTCTTCTGCCACACCCAACTTTCACTACTATACATAAGGGTAGGGAATGATACGGCTTTGCGAATTAACATACGTGCCTTGTTTGATATATTTTGACTTACCACAATAGAGTGTAAAGCACCATTTACTCTATTTCCTGCGTTCTTTCGTCGTTCTATATTTTCTTATTATATCTACTACCCCTGCAAAAACACATCTCAAATACACAAAATCATCAACTCTCCTTCTATTCTTATTTCACATATCGTTCTACTTTCTTCTCTTTCAAAACAATTACTTTTGTCTTACTAGCGTTCACTTTCATGCCCTTTTCTTTTTGTTTTAATGACCTTTTCATTAATGTAACTCTCATTTGCAATTCGAGCACCGACAATGCAAATATTACTTAACCATCGGAGTGAAAAAGGCATTTAAAGGTTAACTCACCCATTCTTCAACTTACAAAGTTTCCAAACACTTATTTAGAAATTGGTTGGACAGTCACGGGGAAGCTACAAAGTCCTGTATGATACCTCTATGTATGCCAAACTAGACCGAGTAGGCTCTGTTGATCGTGACACAAGCGCTAAAGTCCCTATAAAGAGATATTAATGTCTGTATCAAACCAGCCCTCAACCCAAATGAGTTCATTGTTTGCCATAATACATCTTTGTCTACTGTGTTATGAGCCTTTTACAAGACCATGAACGCACGAAAGCTATCTGGTTTTTGGACAAAAATTTCTCCGCGATCAGTGACATGGAAAATACTTGATCCGTACACCCCATTCCCTCTCTAAACTCAGCTTGCACATCCCAAATTTTTCCACCAGTTTCTTTCTTATCTTTTTCAGTTAATACTGTAGCAAGCATTTTTCCCACATTGCTAAGCAAGGGTAATACCACGATAATTTATAGTCCTTGTGAGACACTTTTCCCTTATACATTGTGACTTTAACGGCTTATAAAGTATACAGCAAGCCTGTCTTCACTCCCTCTCCAGTGCTTAGCATTTCCAGTGATACTCTGTCATATCTGGCTGCGTTACCTACTTTTATGCTTTTCAATACTCTCATTATTTCATATATATATATATATTTATCTCTCTACCTCTTTCCTCATCTTTCTTAATTTCTAATTTATTTAATTCGAGCATCTCCTCGCTGATAAACACGCTTTCTGAGTATTAATTCCATCTGTTTTAGTTTTTTAGTTTACTCGAATCTTCGTAATACATAATATAACCATTTTCGTATTGTATAACAGTAATTCTAAGCTATTTTAAATTTCCCTCGGAAGTTCTTATGAGTTTCCAGAACATTTTGATATTTGCCTGAAAGTTATCGGATATTTTATATCATTCTTATTTATAGACGTTTAAAGTGTGCCTTTTTTCTTTCAATCTTATCAATCATACCACCAAAGTAACCAGCTTTGGTTGCTTGTAAATCTAGCCATACTCTCTTCTTTGCTTCAACTTCCTTCCGTACCTCATTATCCCACCAAAACGTATTATTTTTCCTTTCATTCGTTCTCTTACTTATACCACTTATACTTCGATAGCTGCATTCACCAAACCTTTCTTTATGTTATCCTACACAGTCTCCAAGTCTAAATCATTAAATTTACTGGAAACTAGGCATTCCATCTTGGTCCTTACGGGTGACAACGCTTCTGCATTTTGAACGTTTGTCACCCTATCCTATAAAAAAAAAAAACATAATTCATCTAAACCACTAACATTTTCTCTCAGTCTACACTTAGTTTTTTCTTTCACATCTTCATCTTGTTTTCTCAATTCTTAAACGCTGTAAGGCAGTGGTAGAAACAGATGTCCGATGCCGACAACATGAACATATGATTCTTGTAATGACGAACGAAAGTGTTCATCACAAAAATGTTATTTTCCACACATACGGCAAGGAAACTTTTTACTTTCATCATCAAATGTTTCGAATATCCTTTCATAACCAGACCTCTTTACTCCAACCCTTCGATTAAAATCTCCTAACATAACATAACTATATTATAACGTGCCTTATATTTTATGAACACCATTCTTATTATCTCCCAAAACCGCTATCGGATATAAGTGGGCTCAAAAGCTTAGTATCAGCCGTATGTTCGTATATCATACTCAGTGTATCAACAGATACAACAACACTTCCTCTATCGAAGACCATAAAAGATTGGGGCGGCCGAGTGCTGTTGGAATTTCAAAGGCTGTTAATGCCGGAATTCGTCGAAATCCCATTAGGAATCAATCATTAGGAAAAAATCTTATCACGAGAAATGAAGATTCCTGCTCTCTGTCTGACTCTGTCGCGTATTATAAAACAAGACCTGAAGCTCAGTACTTATCGTCGATATACAGGACGTGCCCTAAATCAATCTTTACAATTAAAGAGAGTGGATCGATCAAAGCGCCTTTTGTCGCGATACACAGGTGAAGGGCACAAAAATATCCTCTTTACCGATGATAAAATTTTCTCGATCAAAAAGCACTACAATAAGCAAAATCATAAAATGTATGCTATACGCTTATAGTTCTAAAAAAGCTGCTCAAGTGGTCGGAAAGGTACAACGTGGTCATCATCCTGCGTCAGTGATGGTTTGGTGGGGCGTATCTTATCAAGGCATCACAAAGCTACATTTTTGTGAAAAAGGAGTGAAAACTTCAGCCAAAGTGTATCAAGAGACAGTCGTGAAACCTCTTAGCAATTCACTTTTTAAAAATGTACCGTGGACTTTCGAAAAGAACTCTGCACCTGGTCACAAGGAACAAACTACCCTAGCCTGCCTTGAAACCAACATTTCAGATGTTGTAAGAGTAGAAAGCTGGCCCTCATCTAGCCCAGAACTCAACACTTTAGACTACAAATTATGGTCAGTTTTAGAGGACATGGCTTGCTCTAAACGACACGGCGGCATTGAATCTTTTTAAAAAATCTCTGGAGCAAGCAGTGGCGAAATTTCAGTGCGTAAATCCATAAATTTATGGCAAGATAGAGTAAAGCCCTGTATAAAAGCCAAAGGTGGCTATTTTGAATAGAATATTGTTTTTATTTTTTGCTGATACTTTGATAAATATGTACATATAAGTTTTAGTAATATTACATTACTTCATTTAAAAAAAAAATATTTTCATTTGTAACAGAACTTATGGCCGGACTAGGTATATAAATATAGTCCATAGCTCTGGACCGTGCTTGGTGGCATTTCTTGGGGGAGACCTAGTTTCTGCAGTACGATAATGATAAGGTATACGTTATTGTAGTATTAAGGTATATGTTGAGTATATGATATTCATAAATACTATTTCCGGAATTTATTTAAAAATAAAAATAATTATTTTAATCTTTACTCTCTACTACCGCTTTACTATCTACTACTGTTTTACTAACTTAATCTGGAAAAAAGTAACATCAAAGTGAATTCTCAAGTGTTGTTTAGGGGCGTCTCCTTGTAAGCCGCTTTGAAGTCAACACTGTCTCTAAGTCTGACTACATGTGCAGAACTTTATACAAAAGTGGTAAAGCTGAATCCACTTATTTTGCTTCCACATATAATTAAATCTTGCCTACAGTACGTATAAAACCTAGCTTCACTCAAAGTCGAATTAATTCCTCACCACATGTAAGTTTGTGACAGTATTGATGTCATTGCTAAATATCTTATACAATATACAACCACAAGCAAAATAAAGAGTTTAAAAACTTAAGTCTTAAACATGTACCAGTTAGGAAAACTTCAAGAATTACTCATTTTTATATTACAGCCGTTGTAAAATGTTAAGAGACATTAAGAGAAATACAGATTAAGATGTATATTCAAAACATGGAAATATTGCAACGACACTTCAATAGTCTATACTTATTAGAAATGCTGTCGTTGAGAAACGTTAAAACTGACGGAGCGGAAAGTTTGTAGGAAAGATAACAAGCTCTCTGAAAGTTACTAGAAGATTTCCTTTCCTAAAGTTATGTAAGAGCAGTTATTTTCACCCAAATGCTTTTTAGCCAAATGATCATAGCATTTAAATTTCGTGCGTGTTTATTCTCGTTGCTATTATCTCCATCATCATCATAACTGCCTATCACAAATACACAAATAAACACAGGCCTCTCGCTCGGATTACCAAAAACCTCGGTCCAAAGCCGAATACATCCATTGTTTTCCCGCGTGTTTTAAAGATCTTACACCATTTAGTTGGTGCGTACCGTCATTACAAGATTGCGAAGCGAGAACTTTTGTTTTATAGAATATGGTTACAAACGAGCACACAGGCCACCCGATGGTAAGGGATGCTGTGGCGCATAAACATCTACATCTATCCTCAATTAAGAATCAAAATGCAGATGCGTTGTAACCCCTGAAGACTAAGATGGAGTTCCTCGTTTCCAGCAAAAAGGGTCTCCGGATCTGCACACTCATCATACGAATGCTATTTTACGCTGGCATCATGTGAGAGCGTCGAGCGGACCCATTCGCGCAAAGTTGTTGTACGAATGGGTCCACTCTCATACTACTCTTTAAAAAATGTTATTATAATTTGGTCGGTACAAGTGGAGAATTTGCTATCTATATCATCTTTAAGATCGGTAAGAAAATGCCCCAGATATTAAAAAAAAATATTTACGTTTAAATTTTAATAAGAATTACATTTCACAACTACTTTTGCTAATAAATAAAACTAAAGTTTTTTTTTGTATTATTGCCGCCTTATGAAGTTAAGTACAAATATTTTTGTTCGCAAGCAACAAAAATAAGATTGTTTTGAACAAAATGAATTTAAAGCGAATTTTTTAACCCTTTTAAAGTATTTGCTTATTCTTAACTGAAATGTTATGTTTATCATTTACTAAGTATTTATCAAGCTTTTAGTGGTATTGTTTTGTGGAATATCCATGGTTACGGTAGACTTTCATAATGTGGATTGAAAACTATACAAAACCGCCACAAGTACTTTGTGTGATTGTAATTTAAATTTATGTTTTTCTATTTTGCGTAAAGAAATAAATTCTAATGTAATAATTAAGTACTAGTAGTAATACTTAATTTAAAGGAACACACAAGAAATATTTGTTAATAAGTTTGGTTATTTAAAAAAAATCTATAAATACAATATAAACTATATAAAACATAAACATTATTTAAGTAATACGAAGTATTGATGTATATATTTCTTGCCCACTAAAGTGGCTGCATTGCAAAGTTCGAAAATAACAGTCCATCTGATGATAAGTGCTCCTTTATGCCCCGGGCTGGAGTTCGTGTGTACGTCAGAGAGGACGTCTGTTTTCGACGCCTCGGCAGCCTTGAAGATACGAACCTGTCCATCTTATGGCTGCGCGTAGACAGCGATGAACATCCCCCAGTCTACAAGTGCCTCTATAAATCCCATAGCAGTAATGCCGACACGGACCGACTGATCGACCACATCCAAATGACTGCAGACCCCGTGCTACATTAGTTCCTATCCGCAGAGATGTGATACTTGGTGATTTTAACACCCACCACGTTGAATGACTTGGTTCTTGTTTAACCAATCATGCGGGTATAACTATTCACGACTTTGATTTGGCATATGGTCAGAGACAACTGGTTATCTTGCCTACGCGGATCCCGGATGTGGAAGATCACGTACCTTCCCTGTTGGACCTTCTGCTGATCTCTCATCCGAACGGATATCAGGTCTCCGTTGATGCCTTTCTTGGCTCCTTGGACCATTGTCTGATCGGGAGCTCGGTGCCACTCACGCTTCCGTCGCCATTACCGCCGTGTTTGGTATTATAGATCAGCCGATTGGGACGGGATGCGATAGTTTTTTGCATCCTACCCTTGGAGGCGGGTTTGCCACTCACCGGATGATCCCAGCGTTGTTGCTGATTCCGTCGCTGATGTGGTGCTACAGGAATTGAAACTTTTATTCCATCATCTGTGGTACCAATCGGAGGCAGAACCCAACGTTGGTTTGGTCACTCCTGCAAAATTGCATTACGTCATAAGCAAGAGTTCTACCAGGCCTGGGCTTGCGCATCAATGAAAAGCGCTCTTAAATGAAGTACAATTCTGCTTCCAGGTCCTTCAAAAGTGTCGTTATCAAGGCAAAGTTAGAGCACATTGGCGGAATTGGCGGGAAACTAGTTCGTCTTCCTTCGGAACACCTGCTTTCTGGTCTCTCACCAAAATTGTCCAAGGAAACTTCTGCTAGCCATCACTCCTATCTCTGCACAGGGAGGACGACTCACTGGCCAATGCCACAAAGGACAAAGCCGATCTACTGGGCTCTCTCTTTGCGTCCATATTAACTCTTGATGACGGGTGGAACACACTACCGACCATTCCGCAGTGTGAGTACTCCGTGCAGGATGTTTACTCAACGCTTGATGCGCAGAGCACTTCTCCCCTGGACATCAACAAGTAGAGTGGGCCTGATGGCGTTCCTCCTATTGTGCTGAAAACGTGTGTTTCGAAGTTGGCACCGGTTTTAACGCGTCTCTTTCGGTACTCCTACTCTATAGGCGTAGTCCCGAAATCATGGAAGACAGCCTTTATGCACCCGATTCCCTAAAAACCTCTGATCCGTCTAACTATATGCCTATCGCCATCACCTCCTTGCTCTTTGAAATAGTAGAATCCATTATTAACAGCCAGCTGATCCGGCACCTTGAGGACTACCAGCTGATTAGTGACCGCCAGTACGGTTTCCGTCGCGGTCGCTCGGCTGGTGATCATCTGGATTACCTAACCCATAAATGGGCGGAGGCAGTAGAGTCCTAGAGGGAGGCGTTGATTGTTAGTTTGGACATAGCGAAGCCTCCGATTGGGTTTGGCACAAAACGCTTCTTACGAAGTTTCCTTCCTATTGACTTCCCGAGAAATTGGATCACCAGTTTTCTTGCTGCTCGGAGCATCAAGATAATAAACGATAATATACGATGCATGCTTCGATTACAAACCATTAATGCTGGTGTTCCACAAAGCAGCGTGCTATAACCTACGCTGTTTCTTCTGCATATCAATAACATGTTACAAACCGATAATATTCATTGCTATGCAGACGACTGCACAGCACAAGGAATACTTTTCCTATCTTTGGGCTGGGGTTCCACAGTGCCAGCTCCTTCCATTTGATCCTGCTGGTGCAGAACACTTCAAATCATATATTATCGCATTATACATATTTTATCGCATCTAGCACGGGGAGTGCTATTAGAAATTGTTTGGACTAATTCCAGCCGCACCGCACATTTTGTCGCGATACCATCCATACCATCTGGATTAACGGCGGTCCACCACCGTGTGATTTAAAAGAAGTTTTTTTCCTCGCACAACTTCCTTGTGGAATCAACTACCACCAGAGATTTTTCCGGACCGATACCACTTAGGGACCTTCAAAAAAAAGCTTATTCCTTTTTAAAAGGCCGGCAACGCATCTGCAATTCCTCTGGTGTTGCAGTTGTTCACGGACAGCGGTAATCACTTACCCCCCTCCTTGTTTGCCGCCTCTCCTATAAAAAAGTAATACCCTACTGTAGTCGAAATCCACTTGCAGGCAACTTCAAATATATAAAGTGACAGATGTTTAAATAAGGCGTGATAAGATGGAGTGTCTCATAGCCTGTAATTGTACTGACTCTTTATCCGTCTGACCGAAACACTGCAATGCAAGAACTGTTACTGTGCGTTGGAATTAAGTAAGAGGCTAAAGAAAAGCACCAGCTACATTCTCCATCCTGTCGGAACTTTTATTACTCTGCCGTACTTTAATTGATGCTGATTAATTTTTATTATCTATTTTTGCACAAACATCAATGATGAAAAAATATATACCCACAAGTTAGAAAAAGCGACAGCAGAAGTGATTAAGAAAAGGAAATTTTTAACTGTCTGGAGAAGAATGGTTATTAAGTTTTCATAACAGAAACTATAACTGCAGTTTGATTTGATTCTGTCATTAACATTTTATTTGAACTTACTTCGAAATAGAACTTTAAAGAGTATTTTTTATTCAACAACATGAAGTTTTGGATTAAAATTTGCGTTTGAATTACTTCTGTTGAGAAAACAGACAAAAATAGTGGTTTGAATAAATATATTCAAATCACTATTATAGTCCGTAATCAATCAGGAATATACAAAGCACTACAGTCTGTATACAAACGTACAGAATAATAGACTCTTCTGAATGACGGAATTCAAAAGGGAAGGGAAAGAGAATTATTCGCAAACCTTTACATCAAAAATTAACGACTGTATTTAATATCATAATACAAAATTCTAATATACGAATAAGTCGCGAAAACATCGTATTTTTACCAAGAGATCACCATCACCATCATTATGATCACAGCCTATCAAGAGCTCTCTGCTAAACGTAGGCCTACCCTATTGATTGCATCATAAGTGGAGTATTTGTGTTTTGTTGTCATACTTGACAGGCTGATTGGCAACCATAGTTTTTTTTATTATTTTGAGTTGTTATTTGGAATATGCTGCAGCCCTTGCGTCACTACATAAGCTTATAACCTTAATATTATGCAAGTAATTGCATGGAGATGACGTAAAATTGTACTGTCAAATAACAGCTAAATGTTTGTTAACGTTCGCATTAAATGAAAATTAACGCTTCGTGAATACGCCAACCAACCGCTACACTTTTGTTATTTCCACGAAATTCATTAATTAACTTAAACATACTTAATTACCGCGCTCTTCGATTTAATCCGATTTAAAATTGCCAAATTACTTTTGTCCGTGATTTTGTAGTTTATATTTGAAGTAGGTGTTAATAAGAATGAAATATTTTGAATACTTTTTTATAACTTTGGAATAATTTGAGTCATGATATTACTAATATAATATAGCTACACTAATACCGTTCATTAATATTTATTTATTTAAAAATTATTACAATTATACATGAGCTTATTTTTAAAAAGTCTAAAGTGGGTGTTATTCGAAAACAATGGGCTGTTATTATCAGCCCTATTTTTTATTCAGTCCTGATGACCGGCCATCTGTAAGTAGGACTTGCTACGAAGCTTTATATTTATAATCACTCGATGGCACAAGTTACTGAAGTACCCGGGAATCAATTTTCTATTATAGTGGCTTATATGAAAACATTGATGATGTAAAATGTGTTATGTTAAAAATCTTTAATATTTGTTTAACAGTGAAATGTTTTTCCTCCTACAAAATTAAAATATTATGATTTCCGTATGGCACTGCATTGCTTTACCCCAATGCATTGTTAGCTGTAACCGATGCTACTTGCGTCTGTCGAATTGGCGATAACGTAGGCCTGTTGTAGTTACTGGAAATGTTAGAGAGCTATACAATGATGACATACGAATTTGATAAAGAGTTGCTGACAACATGGCATATGGTAGCAGCATAAGGAGTATCGGGTGACCCCGCACAGATGGAGTGACGACCTGGTAAGAAGATGCAGGAATTCGATAGATGCAAGTGGCTAAGGACCGTGATTTGTGCCATTCCTTTGGGGAGGCCTATTCTTAGCAGTGGAAGTCCATGCGAGTGATAATGCTATTTTACAAATATTTATGACCCCAGCTAGACGAGAACACTAAAATACCAACATATAAATATCAAGCGCATATGCGTTTGTTTGTATTGCGTACCGTCTGAGTGGCATAGGCGTCACAATGTAACTCATAATAATTAACAAACCATAATTTCAGATACTGGAATACAACAAAAAAGATACGGCCGAAAAAAACGAGCAAATTAATTTTTTTTAAAGCAAGTCCATAGTTATACCGGCTGGTTTTACAATGAAATTAATTTGAATGAATATTCTAAGTTTAGTTCTGAACCAGCCAGTAACAGAAAACAGAAATTTCGTATGTATCATATTTTGTTTATGTACTTCGTATGACCTCGTATTATTTAAATTTATAGACATGCAGGTTTTTTAATTCTTTTTTATTTTACCGCCGAGGAAGCTTACCACATTCACGTTTAATTATTATCACCTAAAATCGCAATTCCCAATTTCAGTGCTGTTGATTTAGATTTAGCTCGGTTTGCGTGCCTATTATAATAACTTTTAATACAATGTTTATCCTCTAAGATTTTACAGCTGTGTACTTTTTAAATTGTTTATCCGTCTAGTAACACGTGCTGATGAGCCTTTTAACCTTTTAAGGTTTGCAGCATATCTCTTTAAAGGTCGTGTATCTGCGTCTAGTGAGGAACCGCTCATCTATTCGCTTACCAGTACAAGACTGCCACTTGAGAACCTTTCTTTCCAAAATTTTCTTTCAAATCTTTGACCTCAATGTTAGATCTATTGCCAATTCTGCTTACTAATCCGTTGGGCTAAGTCGGTTACTTCGATTCTACTCCAGATGTCCGCATTACGAATTCTATCAAGTCACTAAATCGAGGATGAGTAATATACTCGCCATTTATGTTGATAACGTATCCTTACCTTACGGTACTTATCTGCGAAAAGTTTTTAGTGTATAACGTCACCCTGTCTTACACTTCTTTGCAGTTGAATAGGTATATATTTGTATTCTTTGGTTCTGTCCTCGGATAGCCAAGTAGTCCTACTGGACAAACACTTGGGTACTTCGATGCATATTCATCGAAGTGCGGAAGTGCTTGTTACCGACCGACTGTTAATTTGGCATCACTGAAAGATCAGTAGTAGCCCCAAAGTTTCGACGGAACAAAAGTTTTTCTCATGGTGCACATACGCAAGACAAGTGGCGGATTCTACTCTTCGGTTCTCCGTAAAATTTTCCGAAGTGTAATGTACGAGATCTATGTCACCTGACCCTTTACAGAAAAAGTTTGTTTATAAGGATGCAAGTCGTCAATCTTTCAGACAAGACGATTCGTAATGACTTTCTAAAATAGCACATATGCGGCTCAGAATCGAAATCTGTCAGCCGTTCTTTAAAAAAGTATTGTCATTTTTTTGAGGAACGAGACTACCGCAATTTGATCCACACCTCTGGAGTAAATCTGTAGTATATGTAAGTATTGGAGATACCTATATTTAATCAGTATGTTATGGTATAATGTACGGTAGTTGCAAATAAACCGTGTTCTTAACTAACCGCGTATGTCTCGATACACTACAAATGTTACCATGAAGGACGAAATCAAAAAAACCTGCTGGGGGTTTTTATGCACCAGTTTCCACCTGCTTCTACAATCTCCGCTGTAATTTTATTCTCGCCTGAGGCCTTGCAGATTTTAATGTTCTGGAAAGGAAGCCATTCAAATCTCGCTTAGACTGACGTTCAGGATGTCATTATTCGAAAATGGTTAAACCAAATTTAACAGACTGTTTAAATGAGGAATCATGACCAGTACGGGAGAACCACTAACCGATCTGCCCAAAACACGTGGGAGATATCGGCAAATCTGTCGTGTTATGCGTGTCAATTTGGGAATCCTTGCAAAGACTTTATTGACTGCAATGGGTTGGGAACTCATACTGAAATGCTGAATAAAGAAAATATATCATAATATGTATAGTAATACTTTCACTACCCACGTCATCTCGTGGGTGTCATAAGGCAAGGCATCGGCAGCAACATCTCCCTAATAACAACTTAAAATAATTAAAAAACTGCGCCACAACAAACAACCCGCCTACAAAGCGTAGCAACTATGCCAAATCGCCTCATAAGAGACAATCCTAGTCGGACAGCAATGGCACGAAATTTTTCGTATATTATTAATACTTTTATTCGTTTTAATAAATTACATTTATGTATAAGTACATAACGTGCATAACATTTATAATATTATTAGTTATAAAAATAAAGAATATAACATAAATTATCCTTAAATTATACTCCCCGCGGTAATACAAAATTTATAACGCAGGACACGCGAGAGAATTTGTATTAAATACAAAACATTAAAAAGGCCTCATTTCAAAAGCTTCGTAATAACAGTGTGTCTATTTGGGCCGAAATTGGGAGACACAGAATGCTTTTATTAAATTTTCTCACATCACTTGACTAATGTTGTCCAGCTGGCGCTTGCTTGACGAGAATACATATCCTTTCAAATAATATGTTAGACGCGCATAATGTTTTTTGGATTTCCTTTACTTTTAACCGTTTTTTTTTTCTAATTTAAGCGTTAGTTTTATTCATAATATTTTGTGAATTTATTAGTATTGAGAAATGAATGAAGTTAAAGCTACCGTAGCAATTATTCATTTTACATTACTATCATCATCATCACAGTATCTACTGCTGTAAGTGGGTCTCTTCCATTTGTTAAAATGAATTGAATTGAATTGGTCATAATCACAAGGCTTTGCAGGTGGATTCTCAGTCGCAGTACTAGACATCTCGCAACTTTGATGCTACTCCTTGTCACCGGTCTTGTAATTTTACGTCTGGCGTGAGCGGGATGGTTTTGTCGCCATCTACCGGAATAATGAGACCCTTGCTGTTGCCTCATTTTTGGGTAAATGTTTATCTATTTATAACAAGATTCCCTGTAATATTACTGATTCGCCTTTGCATAAATTCGAAGCGTATATAACATCCTTGGTCACTCTTACGTAGAAAGGACGTTATACATTAAAAGATAAGAATGCGTGGACACAATGAGCTTAAACGTTGGTAAGAATTACTTCGCATATATCCGCTCTATAAAATAAAACTTACCTTGTTTGAAAAGCATCTCCCGCCCTCTCTCAATTGCGTGCAATAATCCCATCAACGCTAATGCCAGCACTAGCACCACTACTCCCAATTGTCAAGGATGTGAGCGACGTAATTCTTACCAACTTTCATTGTAATGCATTTCCGCAAATTAATGCCTAATTCTATTAATTAGAATGAGCTTCCGCCAACTTTTACCTATTTATATATTTTATGAGGATGATTTGCAGACGTTGTGAGAAAAATTGTCCACTTGTGAGTTTCTTGCCACTTCTTCTCACAAGGTCTCCCTGCAATAAATAATTGTTGAAGCAATGGCGTAGCATTTGACTTACTTCTAACTACTACTAAAAAGTGCTCTTACTACTAAAAAGTGCTTTTCAAAAGCCAAATTTGAATAAAATAGGTTGATTAATTTTTTACGCGTTGCTTATTAGTCTTTTTCGGTGGTATTTTGTATAAATTATTTTGCCTTTTTCATTTTCATGTCGTTCAATCGTTTATTATTTTCCATAACTGTCAACGTAAATAAAGACAATTCCAGAATCTAATTTCCTTCTTTTAAATTTAATCTTCCTTCGTAAACTCGTGTTTTATCTTCATCATTTTCACGATTCCGGCCTAGACGCCAAAAGTTGTGAGGATGGCAAAATTCAATAAAATTAATATGGATGTAAATTATAACTTTACTTTTATCTTTGACAACTCAAAACAATTTATTTATTTATTCTTAAATATGTAATTGTTTTTTCGGAAACGGCTCCAACGGTTTTGATGAAATTATCAGGTTTCCTCCAAAAAAGGAGAACACAATACAATACGACTGTATGTTCTTTTGTATATCGGCTTTTACTTTATCGAAAGTTTAATTTTTTGTCACCTTCCACCTGGAACTTTGTAACGTGGATCTTTCGAGTTGCACTCGTTTTCTTTAGATTTTATTAGAAGATAAGGAATTCACATTTCCTTAACAAAACTTACATATAACGCGTACTTTATAAGGAAACGGGTGTAAGGATAAACCAGGCCCTTTACATTCCTCTGCTGTTTTAATTGAAATTATGTTCAACGTCACTGCCTCGCTATTCGTCGTTTAAGTTATTGAGATAAAATTTTAATTAATTTCTGCTTAATTATGTTAAAATATAATTCTGCTCCGTTGAGCTCCTCTGATAAAGTTTTAGACACGTAAGTTTTGTTAGGAATATACATAAAATTGATTAACTTTAGTTGAATAAAATTATTAACTGTATTAAAAACGTGTAAACAGAAAGTTGAGATATAATTTATATTTCACTCTCTTAAATACAATATTGTAATAAGCGGACTATCGTCATATTTTTATTTTGCTGGAAATTTCTCAAATAATTCATGTATCTTTAATTATTGCTATTATATTACAAACATGTAGAAGATATAGACCCCTCCCAGCAGGGAGATTTAGCCTTAGGTAATGGTTAAGCTTAGTTGGCTAGTTGAAGGTAGCAGTATCAAACATATTGCCACATTGATGTTGCTGCTGTTGTTTATCGGGAGCCATTAGATTTTACCTGGGATTTCCTTTTTTCTCGTCTTTCAATATTCACGGGTAGAAAAAGCCACATAGCTATATAATGTACATATATAGCCAATTAGTGTAAGTGAACTATTCCGGTAAATATAGAACAGCTCTATATGGTGGTATAGATCCTCGGCCGCATTCTAGTCCGAACACCTAGCCCAGCGGTAGATGCCACTTCTTTCTCCGCTCCTAAAGTAATATTTTTAATAAACGAAATGAACTTGGAGTTGAAATCATTGCGTAACCTACATAAATTGTTGCATACAGATTTCATTACTTCGTCCTACTTTTACGAAATTTATTCAAAAATTTGTTTGCACAAAAATCTCATAAGGTGAACAACAGGGAACAAACTTATAAAATGGGAAAATAGTGAAGATGGAAGTTTCTCTTAAATTTCAGATTTCGTCACTCCATCTACGACAGTTTGTTACCATTAATTTACCGTTATGAAGTTGCCGCTTGAAGTTTTCTTCCCTATCTGTTGTAGATTCTTCGAGCTATGTAGGTCCATCGTCACTACAGATAGATCATTACGTTTTCTCAAAATCAAAGATAAAGTCAGAATTTTTTATTTAATTTTGGCTTTAAGCTCTTACGAATGTCAAAATTTAGACCGATTCGGTTAAAAGAGATGTTAGAAAAGTATTCCTTGCTTTGGCAAAATTAATTCCATCACCCAAGAAAACTATGAGCCAAGCCCTCCTATTCCTCTTCATAGCTCGCTAAGCTACTTTGAGCTTTCTCAATTGGTCAGTAGTAAAGGAATACTTCTTGGTTCCCCTTGGTCCAAGAAGTATTCCTTTACTACTGACCAATTGAGAAACTTTCCAGTCAGGGTTGTCCATTATTTCTGCCGCCAGAATACACAGCGTCGTGGCAATATCTTGCATAAGCACATAGGATACTTGGTACTAAGGCAAAATAACGTTTTCTCAGGGAAATGAACTTGAAGGCATTTCGTGTTCTATGCAGGATAATTCCGCGGAAAACAGCTAGTGAAATCAGAAGTGAATTAATAAGCATGAAACTAGATTACGTAATTTTTTACTAGTATAATTTAAATTAGAGGCCATTAAGCACTCGCCATAAGAATTTCGCAAAATACGTTTTGAGCATTTGAGCATTTTGGGGTGTGCCGCATTGCACTGCATAAATTAATACCGGATAGAAGAAATAGATCTGCTTTATTTTGGTTGCAAAAATTCGTCGAATTAGCGATCAGTTTGTGTGCTGCGCCTCGCATAATAATACGGCCACAGGTTCATACAAAATTCTGGAATATTTTACAATGACCTGCGTTACAATAGTAGACTCGACAGTTCCTTATCGATAATCAGTATCTGAGATTTGCTTTCATTACAAATGTACAAATTTTGCGCCAGAGCTATTCGTTCGCAAGTCAGCAGGGTGCAACGCGTGCAGGTGAACAGTGGTTGGTCGTAATAGAAAAAGTGTTGATATATTCTAATGAAAGAAGGAAAGAAATTTTAGGAGCATTCCTAGTAATAACAAAATATTTGAAATAAATAGAACGGCGTCGGTGACGAGAAGTACGTTTAGTGCGAAACAAAATGAATGATACTCGTACTGTGATATATTTTTTTATTCAGCTGTTGTCTTAAAGAAGCTGCTGTCCAGCTTTTATTTTAGTTTCCTTCTGTAGACTTTTAGGGCATCCACGGTATGATATAGGGTAGTGCGTATACTTATATCGCCACTACACGGTTAATTTAACTATTTAGTGTTACTTAAAGAGCATGATTTTTATAAGCTACATTTAAGCATGTATACTTTATTGTCTATTTATAAATTACAGCTATTCTAAAACGTTCTTCTGATAACTTACGTAGAATTATTGTTTATTTGAGGCCAAATAAAGTGATACTGCTTTTATTAAATTTCCGCACATCGCTTGACTTATGTTGTCCAGCTGACGCGTATCCGATATGAATATTATCGCACATCAGTAGAATAAAAATTGTTTTTAGAAATTCAATTTATTCACATTTTATTTGTGAAGACTGGATTAAATCCTTACTTAAATTTAAAATAAATATTAAAGCCTCCTTCCTTTTCAAATTTCTCTAAAGAGGCGCCTCTTCTCATTTCAAGTTTCGAATCAAATGTTTTTCTTCTTATACTTTATGTGGAAAGCGAAATAGTTATTTTTGTATAAAATAATTACAAAAGTGGCGTTTAAATTTATGTGCGCGCGCTATTTTTTAATACACTTGCAAAATTAATGAATTATACAATATTTTGTATTCGATCGCAACGTTACTGTCTTGTTACTTAGCTCTTATAAGTCTCTAATTCGTATTTCGTCTGCAAATTTGAGTAAGTAAATTTCGGTTTGACATCGTCGCAACATGTTGCAGTTACCTATTTGTCAAATTCCCCGAAAATCCATGTCAAATTCGCCTCAATTTTATTTTAAATAATGAAACAATATTCAACTAACTTTAAAAGATTTATTTTTAATCAACTTTTATAAAAGGAGTCATTTGATATTCATAAGTAACCTAACAAAACTCTTAAGATAAGTATTTAGATTTCTTAAAAAAAAAGGATTCTGACTTGGCCCGGGCAATCTATTTTCAAAATCCCTAGATAATACCAATCCCAAACCAATTTTATTTTCCCCGTAATTTGGGGAATTCCTCACATATTGATATTGTAAATTGCGAGGCGACACGGGTCGGCCGGGGGCGGCAGCGCGTGTGTGAAAGGTAAGGGTAGTTTTTTTTTTACGAAATTATTGTTTCATTTAGCTCTACTAACATGATGGAGCGTGAATAAAGGTAATAAAACGTTGTGAAAAGATGATATATTTTTCGTCAGGATCGATTCCTGGTCCCATCATCAACGGTATCGTTAGTACTAAAGTCTGTCTTCGTTTTTGGAAGCGTTTCAAAAATACCCCATATATTATTACTCAGAAACTCTAAGACAAACGGAAATGTGTTCAGTAGGAAAGTTCAATTTTCAAATTGGAATTACGCAGCAACGGTTGGCGCGGTGAAGTGTAGAGAGAGGTTTCAATCGACGCATCGGGCTTAGGCGTGCGGGTTTAACAGTCGCGATGGAGTGTTGGACAGGAGCGCAATATGCTTTTGCTGTCGAAACTTACTTTAAGAGTGGTGACTCATGCGCTGCTGCGCTTCGGAAATTTTGTTCTCAATATAATATTCGCCGACCAAGAGATGCCGCCTGTAAACTTAGAGTCTAAACTGAGTATCTAAGTTTAAAAAAGTGGATAAAGAAGTTTCCTGAAACGAGTTCTACCAAAATACAATAAATAAAATGTTTTGGGAATCTCTAAATCAACAGAACTATATTATATCTAAATATTTTTAATTTTATATCTAAATACAGTTGTTACGGCTCAGAGTTGCCCAGATTTTGGTTGACCCGGTTAAGGCCCACGAGTAACCAGCTCGACGAGCAACTAAGGGACGAGCCAAATGGCTTATGGAAACTTATAATATGTAGGTTACTAACTCAAAAAAAAAGAACTTACCTAGTTCCGGAGTAGGATTAGACTCCAAGGCGTCGTCGGCGTAGTGTGAAGGTAGTGTGGGTGTGTATGTGAGAGCGGTGTGGTGAATGTGGTAGACGACGTCACCAAGGCAGACCGGAATCCGCCGTCGCTGCACTGCTCCAAAAAAGCGCCTCACTTCTGGCGCCGAACTCCAGTATCACTTCACTTAGCACAAAACTACAGTCTAAGTTGATATAT